>VZUI01055504.1:0-23040 GCA_013401135.1 Cettia cetti | reverse complement strand
CGCCGCGCTCGGGTGTCCCGGGCCGCGCCACGCCGCCTCCCCCGCGGCCGCCGCCACCTCCGCGACCCCCTCGGCCGGCCGTGCCCCGCGGCGGGAGGGGGCGGCTTAACGAGCCGCACTTGTGCCCCGCATGGCGGCCAGCTGGGCTGGGGGGCCGGGGGCGCCCCGCGGCAGCTGATCGCGGTTAACCGGGAACGAGCCAGAAAGGGGCGAGGGTGGCGCTGACCGTCCCGCCCTCAGCGAGTGCCGCTTCCTCCACGGTGCCCGGGCTCGGGCACCGCGCCGTGCCGCCGATGGAGCTGGAGGCGCAGTGGTGGACAGGACAGCTGGCGGCCGATATCCACCAAGCTCTTCGATACAAGGTAGCCTGGGGGGAGCCGGGCTGGGGGGCGGCCCCGGCGCCTTTGTGAGACTCCGGCCGTCGGTGCCGCCGCGGGGGCAGCGGGCGGAGAGCGCGTGTGGGGCGGCCCCGCTCGGCCGCCGGGGCTCGGCGGAGTTAGCTTTTGTAAACTCGGAACTCGCCGTGTCTTCCCTCCGTGGGCGCTGGGGCCGTCTGTCCGCGACCGTGACAGCTGATCCGAGCGGCCGGCAGTGCTCCCGCTGCTCCCTGGAGAGGGGAAGGGCTCACGGTGCGCCCGGGGCTGCTCTTGAGACGTTGGCGCGGGTCCAGGTTTAAACTCGGCGGAAAGCATTGTAGTGTTACTGGAACAAAAAATCCCGACCGGCCAAACAAAAACCCAGCGAAAGAAAGAAACGCTGGGTGCATTAAGAATAGTAGAGGGTTTAGGCAATTGCTTAGAAGTTGCGTCGACTGTCTCAAGAGTTGTTCTTCGGGACTATTTTCATAAAAGCACATCTTAACGTCCGGGTTGAGAATCAGTTTACTGTGACTCAACCTACTAAAAAAATGTGCTTTTGTTGCTTGAAGATACTCGATGAGCGGTTTACTTTTCCCGGAGTCATGACTGCTTTAGTCTTTTCCGGTGATGGAGTGGCATAAGGACAGGATTTGCTACCGAAGTTATCTTTACTAAAGCTAAGTTAGTGGTGTGAAAGGTGAATTATAAAGCTTAGTAGGTGGGAAGTTTGTGGGGTTTTGTTTCACTTCAGTAGCATGTTTCAAAGCTTTGAATTTACATTAAAACTTTGAAAAATTCTGTGACCCCATTCCAACGTGATGTCATTAAGTTAAATTAATCAAGTTAATTTTCGGTGGAAATGTAATTGTACTCAAAATCCTACATGAACACAGCGTGTGGTTGCACAGTCTATCTCATAAATTTATTCATAATAAGAGGACAGCACTGCTGTTCTGCTGCCTACAAGAAGAGGTACGGCTACTAGGCAGGAGCCTGGAGGGTTGTTTTTTTCTACCAGTCCAAATTTTGTATTCAAAATAGATCATAGCACAGATTTTCTCAAATGTGATGTTTCTAGGACCTTTGTTTTGAGGGGTCCTCCCCCCATATCTGAGACCATGTGAACTTAACTAACTGCCTTAGAGCACGCTGTAATCAGTGTCAGTGTGACAACGATCAGATCGGGTCGGTGTTTTAACATACACACAAGCCGAATGTTGGCTCACGCACTCCCTATTCCGCTTCCTAAGGTTCAGCTGGCTATTAGTGGTCTTTTCCTGGAGGCATCAGCAGAAGATCTGGTAGCTGTAGAACATGCAAACAATTAGGTACAAAGTCTGGTCGCTCAGATTGAGCTGTAGCAAGAGAGGGGTTGAGTTAAACTATTGAACTTTGTATTGAAGCAGCTGAGGAATACTTGCATGCCCTTGCTGTACAGCCTTTGCAGCAGAGGTAATACAACAGACAGGGTAAAGTCACTGCCCAAATGAAAGATGTTAAATTTTAAGTTGTTAATGTTGTGCAGAAACAAAGTATTTTTTAGTTGTTCTGTAATACAACAAATAGATTGTGTTCACTGAAAAGGGATTCTGAAATGATGGGAACAGAAGGAAGAAATCCTTTTAAACTTCAATTATAAATATTAAAATATCAGCTGTATTAATCTGATACCACTTCAAACTAAATTATGCTTTTAATAAAATTACCTGCTGCTGTCCATCTAGGAGCTGAAGCTGCCTTCTTACAAAGGCCAGTCTCCCCAGTTACACCTGAGAAGATACTTTGCAGACCTGATTGCCATTGTGAGCAACAGGTTCAGACTCTGTCCTGCTGCGCGACATCTGGCTGTGTATTTGCTGGACCTCTTCATGGACCGCTATGACATATCCACACAGCAACTGCATGTGGTTGCTCTTTCCTGTTTACTTTTAGCAAGTAAGTATGTGGCACCAAACTTTGACTAATAGATTCTCCTGCCAAGTGCAAGGCATGTCTTGGTGGGATAGAGCAGGTGGGGGAAACAAAGTGGTTATAAATGCCAAGCAGTGCATATCAGTTTGGCCTTATTGGTAGAGCATTTCTTTAGACTTGTTTTGATTTCTGTTGGCACCTGATGATACTGAGGGTGGGGGAAAAAAACCCCTGTGATTAAAAACTAATGTTTATATTTGTAAACAAATTATTCAAATGTGAACTCTAAAACCTGTGTCGTAGGAACACAAAGACTGTCTTCCTAGGGGTATCTCAAAATAGGTACATCCTGTGCTGGAATGAGAAATTTGCGTATCTGTGATAAAGACATAAATGAAATAAACCATGTGTAGACTGCACTGCATCCTGCTGATGGTGCTGTGTAGTTCTAGAATACTCCAGATTTTGTAAATGGCAATGTTATTTAAGCAAGCTGAAGCTAACATAAATCCTGTTTTGTCATATATAAAACATAATACAGGTAAAATGCATTGGTAAATACACACTACTCTAAAACCAGAATTAATTACAAACACTCATTATGAACAATGCTGCTTATAGTGCTTATAGATTCTTGTGGCAAGTATCCATCTTTCAATATTTGTGGAGCCCTTTCCAATATCCCTGAGAAAATATGGGTGCCATTTGCTGGGAAACCTGCTGGCACTTGTTCTTAAACAAGTAGATTCAGAGAAACTGGTCCTGGCAGCAGAACTAACTGTTGGTTCAGTTTCTGCTGATCTGTTTCTCTGAATCTATTCTCATTTCCCCCAAAAAAGGCTCTAGGCTCTCTTTGCTACAAAACTGGAGTGCAGTGGTATTGGACAGTTTTCATCTTTTCACTGCATCCCATGTCCACCAATACAGCTATTCAGCAGAGCAGTTAAACCAGAAAAGGGTTATTTCAGATTCTGAGGGTAGACTTTGACTAGGTGCCACCAGCCAGTAATCTTCTCTTGGCAAAGGACGTCGTGCTGAGTATGAAAACGTTGCCTCAGAAACCACTGTAATCCATTTAGGAAAATGGATTGGCTTTGAACTAATGCTGGACTTTTAAATTAAATTCATGTTCTGAAGAGATGTTTTTTTGTTGTTTGTTTTAAACGAACCTCTGCCATATTTCATGGCAAGCTGCAAGTAGAGATCTGAAAGCCTGGAGTACTTGCTTTTCTGAGAAGGAGTGTATGGATTGGTTCAGAGAGAAGCAAAATGCTGTTTTAAACTTTTGCCCTGTGTGGCTTAAACAAGCAGTTTTATCAGTGCTGTAATAGGTTATGACACTGATAATCTGATAAGGTTAAGCTAGTAATAAGAGAAATTATTATGTGACTCCTGAAGTTTTTATTTCCATAATTACTGGAGTATGGGAAACAAAAACTAACAGACTGGCACTGGTATTGGATTAAGTCCTATATAAGTACCTCCACCAGTGGAAAAAAAGTAAATGTTCACGTATGTTCAGTCCTGCAAAACTCAAAGAATGTGCATTTACAACCTATCATGTAGTACTGAATAGAGAGTGTAAGATGGAAAGAATTTACAATGAAATTGAAATAGCACAACCATATGGAAAACTGTATAGAAATGTGACACTTGTTTCTCTTATTAATGGGTTTCCACATACACAATGTTGCTTTAGGCTAAAAACATACAGACCTGACAAGTTAAAAGTCCAAGGAAGGTTGCAACAGTGTATGTGTCAGAGGGGGTTTTCAGATGCGTGTTGCTGAAATCCACCTTTGCCAGAGCTCAAATATAAAACTGCACCTACCATAGCAGACATTAAAAGCAGCCAGGTTGGCTGGAGCTCCAGCTATGCTCTAATGAGTTTTAGATGCAAAAAGGGTGTGCGAGGGTGGGAGGGTGATTAAAGCCAAATGCTCTTGTGGTGTGTTTGCCAAGTCACATCAAAGGGGTATTTCATTGACGATGAGGAGACATTATACAATAATTTGGTGACAAAAACTTGCATATGCAGTGTCAGTGATGTCCTAATATTCTGCTCTTGGCAGCTGGCTTCTGTGTGCCAGCATGGGAAAACCAACAGGAAACAGGGCACTGCACAACGTCCTACAGAGTGTTTGATGTTATCTGCTGAAATTTAGCCCATTTTAATACATACCCCTTTTTGTCTCTAATGACATAGTCCATTTGAGCTTTGCTTCTACAGGAAAGTCTCAAGCTTGTTTGACATATTAGAATTGAAATATGACCATCAAGACATTAGCTGCAATCCATTTTATAGTTCATTTGTGCTGAACCTTTTTTTTCCCTCCTCTTTCTGTTCACCTGAAGGTAAATTTGAAGAAAAGGAAGACAGTGTTCCCAAACTTGAACAGTTGAACAGCTTGGGTTGTATGACTAACATGAATTTGGTACTAACAAAACAGAATTTGCTTCATATGGAGTTGTTGTTGCTAGAAACATTTCAGTGGAATTTGTGCCTCCCAACTGCTGCTCATTTCATCGACTATTATCTTTCTATTGCTGTCCATGAGACTGATCTTCATGATGGCTGGCCAATGGTTTGCTTAGAGAAGACTAAGTTATATATGGCAAAATACGCTGATTACTTTCTGGAAGTATCATTGCAAGGTGAGTTACAGATTTCAGGTAATGACTTCTTTGTTGTCCTGACAGACAATGTCAAACTTAAAGGAATTTTTTTCTCATTCCTTCTTTCTAGATCATGAATTTTTAAATTATGCCCCTTCTTTAGTCGCTACTGCATGTGTAGCTTCTTCAAGGATTATCTTGCGTCTCTCACCCACATGGCCTACGCGGCTGCACCACCTGACTGCCTACTCCTGGGACTTCCTGGTGCCGTGTATTGAGCGACTCTTAATGTGAGTTAACACCAGTGGCTTTCCTTAAGCACATTTCTGCACCTGTCGTTATGCTTAATTACTGCCAACAGTGCAATTGCATTTCTTTATAAATTTCTGTTCCTCTGTTCTGAAAATACTTATGTTTTAGGGAACACGTAAGTTTGGTAGATACATATTGTTAGGCAATAACTGTTTTGCTCTTTCCAAAAGAGAAATCTTTATCAGATCTAATCTCTTTCCTGATCTTTCAACAAATAAACTTCTGCTTTACATTTCCACTTAAAATCTGGGATGCTTTGAGCATCTTCAATAGCTTGTTTCCAATCTCTCTAGTCTGCTCTGAGAGCAGATAGTGAAGAGTACCAAAGGCATAGGAGCTTTTATAGAGAAGACTGTACGCCTTGGAAGTTCAAGGCATGCTCCAAAGAGATGATGGATCAAATGTGCAGACTGTTTGAGTGGCCAGCTTTGGTGGGAGGAAATGACCAGGAGTTTGTATCTATTTTTGCTGTATCCATTTTTGCATTACAGCTGACATGAGATAAAAATGCCAGTGAATGCCAAGTGAGCCTTCCTGGAAAAATCTGCTTTCCCTTTACAGAAATTTGCTCTTACCCAAGTCTAATATAGTTGTGATCAGTAAACAACACAGCTGTATCTGGAAGAACCACATCAGCCTTAGAAATGTGACATTATCACCCTTGATGGCCTCTGTTGGCTTCACTATATATATATATATATATATATATATATATATATATATATATATATATAATGAAAGGAGTAGTACCTAAAGCATGCAAGTGCTCTTGCAGATGTGTTTTCAGTGTTGCTCTGGAACAGAGGGAGGGCACCATCAAAAAGAAGTGAAGTGTGTAGGTGGCATCTGCTTAACCTCAGCATAGAATTAAGAAAGAGAGTGTGTCTAGATACATTTCAGACAGTTGTAAATCAAAGGGAATTTGGATAAGCTGTACTGGATAGGCTAGAAAAAGGGAGAGAGGAAGAAAAAAAAATTGGTTTTGCTCTCCAGAACAGAATCCAATATGAATATGCATACAATCTTTAAGTACTGTAATGTAGATATTACAAACCTTTCTGGTATCTTGTCTTTAGAAACCTTATGCTCTGTTTAATTTAAATTAGGTAGAAGCAGCAAGTTCAGGTTCTCGTAATCTGGCAATTTATTGAGCTACTAAAGTACAGTAGCAAACTTTATTGCACTGTAATTCTAGATCCTGCTCTATTGCATGTCTTGTATATGGCTTTTATCTGTGTTTTGTATTGCTATACAATGAAGTGAAATGCTGAAAAGAGAGACTGTACCCTAACCAAATTTTGAAGCCTCAGGTGATTGTAAATGATTGCTAAAACAATTTTTTTAAAGCTTTGGAAGCTGTCAGATATTTGCACCATTTTTTAGAGTGCTCTTCAATGTTAACTCAAAAGAGTTTAAATGATATTAATATCTATTTTAAAGCATTTTGTCTTTTCAATTTGTTTTAGTGCGCATGATAACGACGTGAAGGAAGCAAACAAGCAGAAAGGACAACAGACTCAGTCTGCCCAACACACCGTGTTTCAGCCCCCAGCTCCAAGTGCCCAGCAGGCCAATGCTCAGCAGCACGTACCACAGTATCTGCAGGCTCATCAGTCTTCCTTGCAGTACCACCACCCAGCATCACAGCAGCAAAGCTGCCAGCAGATCTTATCCACTCACACAGCCTCTTACCCGCTCCAGACTTGCCCTGCTGCCTTACACACCAGTGCTCAGGCCCGAGGCCACGTCCAGACCGGCGCTGCCATGTCGCTGGCTGTGCCACTGGAAGTGAAGCCATGTATAAGTGTCTCCTACAACCGGACATATCAAGTGAATGGACGATATTCCTGTATTACTCCCTGCTTTGAGAGGTGATAAGTACAAAATAGGTTTGTGCTTGTTTGTTGGGGGTGGAGAGTTGTGTAGAAAATGGTTTCATTTTTTTGTTAAACCTCAAAGTTTGAGGGCAAAAAAATTGAATAAAAAAGGTGTCTTCCCAGAAAAAAAAAGCAACTGGACTGGCAACTGGTACCACAGCTCAAATAACAGCCTGCAAAAAGTTAGCACACAGACCATCCTCTGAAAAAGAATCTGTATGCTTGGGGATAATACGTTCTTACTCTGACACTCAGAATATTCTGCTTCTAATATGTGTCTATGAAATACTATTTAAAAGAAAAGCAGCTGTGGACTAACTACAGACTTATCTTTTAATGAAGGAGATATGCAGTATTATTTTGAAGACATTTGTCATCCCACCGTACAGTATTAACACTTACTTTATAGTTACTGAAACTTAAGAATCCACTAAATGCCAGACTTCTACAGGTACATGGAGATCACAGGAAGAAACAAATCTCATGTGGCTAACTCCATATTCTTGCCCCTTTTTCACCACTTGTGTTGGTTATTTGCTTCAGGCTAACACACGTGGATTAACTGGTATTTTGGCTAGTTTTTTAAGTTTTGTACCTTACAGGACGGACAATATGTTTTTGCCTCTTTTATCCTCCCTATCTTTTTTGTGTGTTTAAAGTAACTCTTTCATACTAACTCAGGGACTTTTCTACTCGTTACTCTGTGCTGCTGGTTTGTACACTAATAGGGTATAACTCGGGGAAGGAAGGCAGAGAGGGAAGAGACTATAGCAAGTGGAGTGGCTTTTCTTCAGGGCATCTATGCAGAGTACCAAAGGGATATGTTAGTGTTCACAGAATGTAGATGTGAACTACACCCAACAGTGTCATAATCGAAGAAAAGAGAAAGTTTCAACTGAACTTTTAGTACTGTACCACAACCACAATCACAGTGGCTGTGATTCCTCTGTGTACGCACACACAAACACACGAATATTATTAACCAACAGAAATGATCCTCCAATTGTACTGACATTATCATCCTTACAGAAAAAGTACAGTTAAATGCTGACAGAAATCATGTTCTGTCAGGTTTATAGAGGAGGGAAATTCTCAGGTAATAAAGGGGCAACTTTTTCTTCTACTATTTGGGAGTTCCAGAAGAAGATATAGAGATTTGCTCTTCCAAGTGGGTGGATCAAAAATATTTTGTAGAGTGAACTGCTTCATCACAAGTAAGGTGCTAATTATATAACTTTTTATGGAATTACACTATCTCCTGTGGAGTGGATAGTCTGAGGGTAGAAAGCTTCATCATCCACCTCTTGGATGAAAATTATGGTAGAGATATTCATGGAGATGGTTTTTGGGGTCCTTTGTGTGTTTGTTGGGGGATTTTTTTTGGGGGTGTTTTGTTTTTTAAATACAAGATATCAGACTTTCTCCTGTGGTAGAATATGGGAGGAAGTGGTATGATTAACAGGATTCTTACTACTTTAAAATATCTTTATAGTACATGTGCTTAAGGCTTTTTTTTGGTCATTTCATTTGTTCTTTTACCATCTTCTCCCCTGTCTTAGTGGCAGCACTTAAAATTGTGTACCTTCAAATGACACTGAATTGTGTATCTTACAGAAACTGTTTTGAAAGCAGGGGCAATTAAATTACATTATCAATATGAAAAGGCTTTATCACCATAATGTTCAGAATGGAGGGAGGACAGCTGTGTTCATTCTTTCTGGGACTAAATTCTAATATGCTACAAAAACCTATTTATTGTTGAGGAGAAGAAATCCTGTTTCTCGTGTTTTGTCTTTTAAATCCCAATTTTTGTTGTGGGCTTTTGTAGCATAGATGTGCAAGTCAAGAAGGGAGGGTGAATGGAAAAGATGACCCTCTCCCTTTTATCTTAGAGAATCAACTTTGAAATAGGCATAGTATGGTCAATTCCTTATTAAAATGCAAGTTGGTTTCGGTTTTTTCCCTCTCCTCATCTCTTAATAAATATTTCCCCGTGTCTGAGAGTAGTGTTAAGTAGAAGCTTTCCACCTCATAAGATGCCATGCTTTTTACTCAGCACTGTCACCGATGTTAGAGGGAAATGGACTTCTTTCTGCTGGTTTTGTTTTGTTGCAATGCTGTATCCAAGTCCTCAGTGCTCTAACTACCTCTGATGCTATGAATGTACAGTCTTGTAATAGACCATGACTTGAAATAACAGCAGATGCCTGTAGCAATTTTTTTTTCTGTAAAATCTTTAATTCAGCTAACTTGTCATCTTTTTTTTGTGACACAGCAGTATAGGCTCTTTTTTTGGGGGTATTAGTAAATTTATCCCATAGGCATTTGATATATAAAAATTTAACTAATACTTAACACTGGAATTATAATGGGTGGGGGGCTTATTCAGTTAGTTAATACCACGGATTTACATTTAATAGGGTATTTTTTATTTGACTATTTTAAGACATTAGGTCAATTGTAAAAAGATCCACTACATGCTGTTTGGTTTTAATTTATTACTTAGTCTGAATTTTTTTCTGACACTACAGCTGCATCATGACTACAGAGAAAATGTACACTGAACAGTTTCAATCTATATTATTTAAAAGGGCTTTATCAGTGTACATTAAAAATACAGTGTTCTTACTATTAGAACCAAAATGTGTTTTTTATGGCATAAATAAGAATGGTGCTTCTAAATGCAAAATGTCCAAAACAATGGAATCTTTGTGAGTGCTATGCATTCAACTTATTTTTTAAAATAAAACTAGTTTTGAGTAAGAAGGCTCCAGTGTGTATTATGCTTTGTATTATGGGTTTTTTTATTGTGTCTTGCCCTGTGTATGGGCTGAAGCTGTAAGGACTTCTCTCCCTCCCCCCTTGTTTTCTGTGACATATCATAAGCTTCGGGAACACTCAGACTTCACAATTGAAAAAAATAGGAAGGAAATCATGCAGGAAGGGGCTTTAAAACTAATTGCAGCCACAGCATATGCTAAATATTGTACACTTCAACAATGAGTCTAGTACACAGCTGTAATGAAGAAATAAAGAACAAAAGAACTTGAGTAGTTCAAGAGCCAGCGGGTGAATTCATTTTGTTCTCATACAAAAAAGCAACCATTAATACTGGCAATCTCAGATTTCTAATACTAAAAATCATTTAGGAGAGGTGGGAATAGCCTCTTGTCAAGAGCTACAAGCACTTGTGTTATTCACAGTAGCTGTGAAGGCTCAGTCATGCTGCAGGCACTATAGAATCACGTGATGCATCCTAGCACAAATATTTCTGATTGTTTTGAATTCTGATAACTACTGCTTACTAAAAGTTCCATTTATTCCTAACACTGTGCACACTTCATATTTGCAGCAAGGCTGTACCTATGGCCTGAGCCACAAAAATTAATAAGTTTGCTAAAACTTTATTTTTGTCTTAAGTTAGAAATGAAATTATGAGGCCTTTCACCCATCCATTTAGGAATAAACCACTGATAGTGACAACCTTTTTGGAGGATCTAGGGCCAGAGGGAGAGCAAGCTCCATCCCTGTAAGGAATAAGGGCAATACTCTAATATAATGATAGCATGCATATTACATGGATACTTGGATCTGGAAAGTTTTGTCTTCACTCTTGAGACAGCAAAAGTCAAGTCTGTCTAGACTGTGGCCTTGAAATCTCAAGTTGTTGGGTTTTTTTTTTCACTGTAATTACAAAATAGGAACTACCCATGACATTCATGAGTCTCCTAACAACTACAAGGACTGCCAAATACTTTTCAACACTTCAGTAGAAGTCTCAGCTTCAGATTTGAAATTGCAAGTCTGAAGCTATTTTTGTTTGTACATAACAAGAAAAGCCTTATCTCTGCTTCCCATGACCCAGGTTCATTATTTACTTAAAATGTAAGGATATTTATGGTCTTCTAGCATTACAAATTTAGCTTAAAATATAAACTTTAAAGTCAACATATTAATGACTGACACACCACCAGAAACAAAAACTTTTTGCAACTGTAATACTGCAGTTAAAATACATATAAGCCAGAAAGTAATATGGATCTTCCTTTAATAATTTATTAACTCCACATTCTGAATGTTCACAGGAAGAAAAGTCTTGTGAGTAGATAAGTCCTTATCTGAGTGAGTGCAAGTGCCCAGTTGGTTGTCCGGTATTAAAAGGTTGTCAACAGCAACTTTTCAAAACACCAAGTAAAGCAGCAATAACAAAATTACACGCTGTTATTTTTAGTCTCCATCTCAGAGATATTTTAGAGCTTAAGGCAAATTGTGTACAATTGTGAAGCTTACATTAGGCTGTTTGCTCTTTCCTGGAATTAAATGTAATGTAAGAAATTTCTATAACTTCAATATACAAGTCATGAATTCTGACAAAGGAAAGCATTTGCTGCTGAACATTGAAAAAAAAACCCAAACCAAACAATGTGTAGTTGAATAATTATTTTCTCCTTAGACACCTTTTTCTATGCATCTCCAGGTATGTATGTATGAATCTTAATCACATTTAAGAAAACAAAGAATATGTGCAAAGCATTGCTTAGAAACTTAGAAAATTAAAACATAAAATAGAAAAGAAGTAACTGAAAATTATTGTATGCAGTTATACTATGGACATTTTGAGCTCACCAGATTGGGTAGTTTAACACTTGCCCTCCCTCCAGTTTGACCTACAGATTTATTAATGAGACTCCATGCAGAAAGGACAGATTGTCAATCTGCCTGTTGTTAACACGATGTCATGAAAGATTGTGTCAACTGGTGTTCTGCTTTACCCTCTCCAACCACTATCAACTGTGTTACTTAGAGAACAGTTCTTTATTTATTTTGTTTTAAGAATACTAACAGCAGGAAGGCTTTGCTAAGTGCTTGGATGGATGACACTCCAGACAGCACCACTGCAGATCTCCAGAGATGGAGAAATTCTTCAGAAATACCACAGAGCCTGAGTTTCAGGGAAAGTGCCTGTATTTTGGAGAGCAGTTCTATGCTTCTGACCTTGCATCCCATCTCAGTACTCATATCTTATCTTAGGTCCAGTTCACCATGGTCCAATAAGGACAATCTCAAAGGACTTGGATATTCCATTCCCTTTTAGGTGAGATTATGAATACCTTGAAGACTATCTGCACTGACAGATGAAGGAGTGGGCGTGTGGCCAAGCATCCAAAAGACTGCTGAATGACAAATGTGAAAATTGGATAAGGCCCTTCTGGGAAACAGGTCCTCTAACTAGCAGAAAGGAGCCCTTTAGGCTTCTATAGCTGGGTTTAGGTTATGTGCTCTAAAGGGATCCTCCCACAACACAGAGGTGGTTGTTAGGATCTCTTCAGAATTTCTTGTAAAGTATCCTAAGACTTGAGAGAACTAGTTGCTAAAAAGGTAGCCAGCATGCAGCACTACACCTACAAGAGACCATCAAGAATTTTTTTCACTTCCTCAATCAACAAGACTGTGAGAACACAAAACTAACTTGGAAGCACTTCCACTGCCACTTTCTCTTGGAAAAATCCGCCTGTTTTATTTGTTTTCATAAGCCATCCCTGTTTACATATTCCTGTTTATACTTGATGTTAGTACATGACTTGGGTTTTTTTTAACAGGAAGCCATCCTATCTCCACAATCTTAAATTCTCTCCATTCACAAAGCAGTCAGTATTTTGTAGAGGATAAAAAAGAATCAAAATGTTTCTAACATATCCCCTTCCAATACAGCTCAATTAAGAGATTCCAACAATTATTCTAGAATTAGTACAAGTGCCATTTCCCCTCCTGTATCAATACAAAATAGATAACAGAAATTATGTGTGCTTCCATTAGAAAAGAAAGTAAAGATGATATTTAGCTTCCTTACATACTTGCAGTAATATAAAACAGATTAAAAGCAGTACTTTCTCCTGCAACCTTTTGCAAGCTGTTCTTCCTTTGGAAAAAAAGCTGCAGGACAACTCTGAATAAATCTAAGTCTTTCATATGTCAAAAGAATAATTACAGCAAAAATCACAGCTGCCTCAAATACTACTGGATGTTGAAAAAAACAGGATTAAAGACATCAACTTCCATACGTATTTCATTTTACCTCACTTACAATTGCAGTGACTTCATTGAAAGACTGAAAAAAAGGGTTTTGTTTAAAAGAAGATACTAATACCAAACAGCAGAAGGATGCAAAATAAAATAATAAAGGAAAATAATGGTGTTCTTATTCATTTTGTCATTATTAAAAAAAAAAAAAACCAACAAGGAACATTAAGTAGAACTGAAAGGCTATATATTTAAATCAAAATTAACTAGAACAAATTATCACAGCTTTCAATGAGAGCAAGAGCTTAGCAGGATTTTCAAGAGATTAAGCCCTTACATAGCTAATGAAATCATTCAGGATTTAAGCCAAATACTAATGGAGGCAAGGAAGAAATATCTCTTAATGCAAATTAGTCAATAGGGTTTACGATGGGATTTCTTGCACCTTCCACTCAGTGAATCTGATTTAATGCAGAAAGCAGAGGTCTTTCCTAGACTTGATACAGTTACTTTTTAATACAATTTTGTGGTATAATAGATGTGTATATTCAGTTCTGCTGAGCACTGCACATGCTGTATGCTTTCCTAGATGTAAAGATGTGCAAACATTTATTGAATTAAAGACTTGCTTCTAAAACAGACATTCCAAAAAGCAAACATTCTTTTAAAAACATCTTCAGGAATTATGATGAAAATTTACATTTAACTGGTTCAGCTTCCACAGCCACTACTTGCAAGTTGTCAATTACAGCATTAAATTGTCAGTCAAAGAGTGAGACTTGATGATTCTTGTGAGTTCCTTCCAACTCAGAATGTTTGGTGAATCTGTGAAATTCACAAATTCAGCTCTTCTTACTGGATGATAAAATAACTTATTTAAATTGGACCAATATTCAATAGCTCTTGTGGCACATTCACCACTTTTAATACAGTTCATTACTAAAACTCTTTTTCCTCCATTGTTAAAGCACAAGTTATTATTTATTCTATTTGGAAATTGTGCTTTACATTTCTTTTAGAAATACATGCTCTTTGAATAACTATTTCTTTTAGTATCCTATAAACCAGACCAGACAAATTACTTTGATTTGTAACTTCAAAGCCTGACTACAGAGGAAAATGATGTAGGTAAAAAATATTATGTGCTCCAAGGCATTAGGAAATAAGTGTCTCATTCAAGGTGTATCCAAGTAAAACTTGTGCTATAGTCACATGAAATCCACCACATGTAATGTATTTTTGCTCATAGGTCTGTACTATATAAAATCATTTTAATACAGTGTAAGAGATGGTGTTTAAGTATTAAATCAATTTGATTCATAGTATATCACTTGAAATAAAAGGAAAATTTAATTATTCATATATTCCTCAAAGGATTCTACTTGCTAAACTCTGTAAAAGGACGCCAACACTTGAAAAGAAGAACAGTAGTGGACTTTTTCCAGGAGGAAACCCTCTTCTAGTCTCAGAGAACAATAGAAATCTTGGAATAATGCACTTAAACATTTACAATCTAAGGAACTTGTAAAATTAAGGGGATTTAGCACTCTTTACCAGCCTACATGATTCTGTGATTCTATTCTATCATGTTAAGACACCTAGTACTCAGCATTCATTTCCCATGGCCCTATTCAACTTGAAAAAGTTAAAAGTTATTTAAAAATTATTTCAATAAAAACAGCCTATTAAACATTTTATTGCAAACAGCCATATCCTAAATACCCCTTAACTCAATTTTTCCTTCCAAACTTCCTACTGTGTATATGCTCAAGACAGTCATCAGCTATGGCTGAACACAGAGCCTGGAGTTTGAATAGAACAGAATCCAAATATTGTGACAGAACTTTCTATTCTTCTTGCAATTCTTTGTGTTGCTCAGACAAACTTCATTTTAGTTCCTCCCTGAGGCCTCCATGCTCTCCTCACCATGAGGGAAACATGCTAGCACCTTTCATTGTCGTCACAAATCGGACAAAGAAGTGCTTCCTAAAAACAGTCTTGGGAAAAGCCTTTTTTGGAATCATGCTACAAAAGTGGGGAGCTGTCTTCATATCAGCTCCAAGACATACAGAGACACCAAGAGTTCTCACAAACAATAATACCCACTGGAGCTGTTGTTATAATATGTACTATTGGACACTGCAGAATGTCATCACTCTGAAAACCTTATCACCTTGCTTTTACAACAACAAAAGCTCCTACAGAGTTTTGTAAATACCACAGAAATATTTTATATTTAACTTTGCATGAGTTTCAATTGCTCCAGAGGAGCTGAGAACAGAATGATAACTGATCCAAGCCAGTTCTTTCTCATATGAGGGGCCAATGTGAAAATTAAACACGTCCTATCAAAAGCAAAGATGATATAACTGTGAACACAAAGCTAAAACTTTTGTTGGCAGATTGAACAAGAAATAACAGTGCTGCTGCTATAGATACCAGAACTGGTTCTTCATATGCTAGCCTGAATTCAGTTTTCTTCGCTCAAGATGCAGCATAGAGTTGATGCAGCCATATAATTTCCAAATCTCCCGGAAGTCAGACATGATTTTCATATATTATTGTACTTTGAAGTAAGCACTGCTGGATCCAAAATGATGCCATGCAGATCAAAGACTCAAGAGTCCTAAGCTCAGATTTCACCTTTTCAAACTGATACGAAAATGACATCAAGCAAAAAAAAACCCACAGAAGAGCAAAATAACTATTCCAAATTATAGTTGCAGTATCCTAGAGCAACTTCTGTATCAGTTGAAGGGTTCTCAGTGTTGTGAACACTTTCTCATTTCACCACCCCTCAAACTTCCCTTCTCATGGAAAGAGAAGCTGTCTGCTTCACATCAAAGCATCTGGAAAGTTCCCATGACAGATTTGAACTATCTGGAGAACAGTAATACAGCACTATAGGAAAAGGTTGTCATAACTGAGAACATGGAAACAGAAGTCTTGTAAAGGGGTCTGGAGCTCAGCACAGAGAAAGATGGAAACCTTAAAATAAAAAGGCAGAGATAATCAGGTTCTGGTTACACAGGTAAAGCTACAATATTAGTGTTTTTCTGCCACCTACTGATACCTTCCAACTCCCTTTTTAACTGGCAGTTTATTCATAAGATATTCTATAGATGAATAGGTGACCCAGCTGCTTCTGACATCTGCTCATGCAATTATAGATTTCTTTGGAATTACTACAATTTTTTAATCTGTACCTCTTCAAATAAGCATGTGATGAATAGCCCTGTGCATGGCTGCCACTGACAGGGCAGCAATCATGTGTACACATATGTTTACAAGAAAGGTATAAAATAATTTTATAATATCTATAAAGATAACAACTGCATAATTAGTCAGGAAGGGATTTTTTTCAAGGTCACCACCAAGGGTTTGAAAATTGAAAAGTAGGTACCTCAAACTACCAGTCTGTGTGCTAGTTGTGTATATCAACCATCACAGGTTTTATTTCCCTTTATGTTCTCTGTATGAATTTGGAATCCACACCATTTTTTCTGGCCTCATCTGCAACTATCAAAAAAAGTATAAACATTGGCAGGAAACAATAAAAAAATTCCCTAAAAATGGACCTCAAAACCGAATAACTCCCAGAATATACCCATCCTTTGCATGAGAGAGTTTAAAACCCATTAATTTCATAGCTAATCTTGCCATAAAGACAGAGAACTATGAAAATACTTATTGCCAAAAAAAAACCTCTCCCTAATTTATTAGTTCAATGAATGTGAAAGCTTCGGAAAGAGTTGCAAGAACGATTTACAAGAAAACTTGCATTCTAGAGACAGAGTGAAGAAAGTCAACTTAACTCCCTAAACACCAACAGCCTATCAGCCTCTGCACAAAAAGAACATATCTAGTATGGCATCCTGAACTAGCAGATATAGGCACACCACAAAAGAGTCCAGGAAGTTGACTCTTGATAAATTTAAACTGGAAGTACATGACAGAAGTAAAGCATTGTGACATCTCAGTATGAGAACAAGACTTCTAGGGGTGTGATTAGATATTTCCTCATGATATCCAATTTTTGAAACAACTAACTGAAAGAGGAGCTGTAAGACTTTTTAATGAAGGAAAAGACACAAGTTCATACCAGTCAGCTTTTTGGAAAAAAAAATAAATCCAGAATTTCAACTGCAAAATATTTCACAGGATGCCAGGTTCCTTTGGAAATTTCTAAATGTAGCTGAAGAGTTCACACTTTAGACAACCCAGGATTTTTCCTAAGCAAGAAATAAAAGAAATAATGTCCATACTGCTGTAGTGCCACTGCCTTTTCTGACTCTTGCTCTGCCTCAGAACTCCATCTCATGATAAATTGTGGCAGCTCAGTTTGAGGGTTCACAAAGTTTCATAGAATATACAATCTCATCGATCAAGAATGTGAAGTATTGCAGTTCACAAAAATCAACATGCTAGAATGCAGTATCTAATCAAAATGTTGGTTTTTAGCTACATTTTAAAGTTTTTACCCAGAGCTTCACTTTGTGAACATTTAAGTTGAGAGAAAAATTGTTAATTTCATTCAAAGGACCATATAATCTAGATGTGTATCTAATACCTATAAATAAATTTTTGCAAGCTATAATAAAATTCTTATTGGATTTTTATCACATAATGTGTACTGTTAACTAATATATCTAATATGCTTCTAATTACAGTTAATCCAAATGTGTTGAAAGTATAGCTAGATCTAAATTGGCATTTGGGTTGATAATGATCAAAATTCTCTGTTACATAAACATATAAAAGAACAGGAAAGATGGATTCAGAAAATATAAAAAAAGTGAAAGATTGAAAGTAACACAACTAATCAAATACAAGTTAAAACAAAGACTGTATCTGAAACACCAAATTCCTGAAATACTGTATGTTGTATTTCCCTATGAACAGAAGCTTTACTATTTCAACAGCTGGAAGCATTTACACTTTTTAATATCTTCTTCAGTAACAAATTCTTCTTGCAGCTGTTCAAAAGTATTTTGGAATGGTTTGTTCTCTGGATCCTGTATACTGTGAAAGAATGTAAAGGGCAAGGCTGGAGGGTTTTACAAATTGCCTCAATTTCAAAATAACTTTTTTCTTAATTAACCTTTACAGACTTTACACAAATTTCTTCAAGACTTCAGCTATATCTTTTTGACTAGTACCAGTAGCATAAGCATATGCTAGTACATGTCTTACCTGAGCCAAAATTCTTTATCAGGTCTAATTGCAATGTCTTTTAGTTGTAAACAAAATCATACTTTTTTTACTGAAGTGTATTTTTGAAAAGTAGAAAAATGTGTGTACATTTACTTTAAATTGTACGTAAATATTATCTGCATTACAAAAATATTTAAAATGTTCTTTTCTAAGAAGCAGTATTGCAAATTAAAGGTGTTTCTTAAAAACATTTTCATTTGTTTTTTCTCTTTTCACTGGATTATCAGCTATTACTGATAATAACCCATTAGTCACAAGATGCATCAGACACGTGGAGCACAAGCAGGTGAGCTGCACAGGACACACATAAATCCAGCACAGCCCTCACACATCCGAACTGCAGCCTGAGCTCTCCAGGGTTAATCTGAGCTCATGCACTAAACCCACTGTGTTCAGAACATCCAAGAGCTACTGAGCGCTCACAGGACATCTGTGTGTCCTGCAGAGGACAGGACCTTTATCCCAGGCACAGGAGTGACCTCTGTGCAACTGCAGCAGAAGATACAGCTTCCTCAGCTTGGCTATTCTGGTACGAGACCTAATCTCAGGCAACAGTTCTGCTCTGGGGTTTTAAATAGCTCTGATAACTACTTCAGTTTGTTCCCATGCTTTGCTTTTATCTATTAAACTTTCTGAAAACATAACGAGCCTTAACTCGGTCCCTGTTGTTTGTAATCTTGAAGCCAAAGAACTTGCATGAAAAAGATGAAGAGTATCTACAATTACCCTGTCTCCTAATACAGTAGGGACAATATGTATTTTCTGCTAAAAAAAATGTAAAGATGGACTATCAAATCTGCTACACATTACCATAATCAATTCCATCATATATGAATACCCTCATACATGAATACTTTGGATATTTAGGATCAAACTCAACTGCTTTAAACCATTTGATAAGTTTATCTATGACTGAGCCATCAAAATCTAGTAGCTATTTCTGCATTGCTATTTCTTGGCACATTAAAATAAAGGCATCTAGCATTAATTGCAGAACATTTAAAGGAACAAATGTTTATTGCAACAGAAATTTCTTATAATGTAGGCAATTTTTAGAACACTTTTCAAATTCTGACAGATTAATCAGGTTATCTGGTTTAACATCATAGCTATTTAAAAGAATCAACTAGGAAGCACTAAGAAACCTAAACCAACTTACAAACAGTTCCCACAGATCTAAACATGAAATTCTAACAGATGAGAATGCTGATAAAAATATAAATTCATTACCACCTGCATCAAGCAGAATTTATCAGCTGTGAAACAGGTGCTACAGGAAAACACTTCCTTCATCAGGTGCCTGTGATAAAGCATGCATGAGTTTGCCTGACATCAAAGCATGTAGTTTCTTTTTTGTCTAGAAAGAAAGGTACATCTAAATCAAAATTTGTTGACAGAATAGAAAAAGCCATTCAATAAGATTCTGTGTGGATATCCATATATATTTAATATATTTGAAAAGTCACCCTCTCTGCCCCTTTAATTAAAGTGAAACTTCCACTTGATTTTAATGGACCATGGAAACTATGTGGCTTTCAAACAAAATGTAGATTTTGCTACCTCACAGCCATAGCAACTCACCTGCATTTTAACATCTGAATTGCTGATGAGCTCATATTTCCCTGAAGGAGGATGATTTCTTGAATTTAGAGTTAATGGAGGAGAAAAAACAAATTCTCTAAAACCTTCAGAAAACATGCTTCACAAACAAATATTTGACAAAACAGTTAGAGGTCAATATTGACAGCCTGTCAGACAAGAGTTCAAAGAGGACTCTTTTTTGTGAGGAATTACCATATTCCTTGGTGTCTCCTTTCAGGAAAAGGACATGGTGTTCAGAACCCAGCCCAGACTTCATCTGCTTTTTTTTTTTTTGAGAACTGTCACTTACTGTAGCTGTAACAGAACTTACTACAGAAAGGGTACAGTCAGGGACTTGGGCACTTTTAGTACAAATCATTTTATAAACTGTAAAAAACAAAGTAAACTGGCCCACCTTGACTGGTATAATTTTAAAATCACCTGAGCACCTCACAACCTTCCCTGTGGCTGTCCCAGTAACACTTCATCAGTTAATGAAGTGCCACTCAGCCATTTCAGTACAAAAGAGCAAAGACGTGCCTATAAAAGTAGTAGTCACTTTTATTCAGGCATTAGTCATTTGACATCTAAATTATTTTCAAAATTACTATAAAGAACAGTTATATTTTGTAGACATACCTCCCATTTTTTAAGTAGCAATGACTTTTTAATGGTTACAAATGCAAATCTTCATAACTCAGTCATGAAGAGAAATGCACCATTATGTATAAGTGCCTCCATCCAGCAGCAGATTTTTCTCAGCAATTATTTTAGATCATTTTCAAATAAATAGGAAGAAAAATTCTCAAATTTCAGCCCATCAAAAATAATGAGCTGTGGATTCCCTGATCCTGGAAGTGTTAAAGGCCAGGTTGGATGGGGCTCTGAATAACCTGATCTAGTGGAAACTGTCCCTGTCCATGGCAGGGGCTTTGGAAGTACATGATCTTTAAGGACCCTTCAAATCCAAATCATTCTATAACTCCATGATTATTTGATTCAGGCTTACTACTGATTTCACAAAAAAATGCTTCTGTGTGATAACAATTTATCCATTTGGTGACAGTTATATTAAGGTCTAATTTTATCCAAATTTTCATACATTTAATGTATGATTACTGATATTCTACGTGATAATTCTTCCTGAACTAGTATCTGATACTAACATATTAGTAGTCTTAAAAGATATTTAATTAAATTTATCAACTAGGTTTGTAATTTAAGTGATTTTTAGAGGAAGATTTATATCAGCTGAACTAATCATACTCTGTCATTCAGTCATTGGTACAATCTCTTATATTTTCAATTCTTGGGAGTTGATGTCAACTCTCCTACAAGCAATAGTATTTCTCTGAACCTTATTACATCAGGACCATGCAAAGCAGAGATATTCACAGTGTGAGTAAATTAGATAACTGTATTTTAGGATTAAGATCAATTTGGTACCCAGCTAAATATCTGATGAATATCTTATATTCATCAAATAGCACTTTAAAAACTAAGGAAGATACTGATGTGCTGAAGGCATGCTTATGATTTAAAAATATTTTTATAAAATACTTGCAGCATTTCCAGTTTGTGTTCCAGCATGTGATTTACAATCCACAGGATCTAGAGAAGAAACAAGAGGAAGAGATTTAGTCAGGGAACAGAAACAAATCACCACAAGATGAATGAAGAATGTCTGAGCAGAGAGAAAGAAAGCCAGTGGGAAATTGCAGAAGAAGCTGGTCTGCCAGCTTTCAGGTAGGATATCTGGCAGGAAGATGTGCCTAACTCGACTTTGGTAAAAAGAGCACAGTTGCTGTAGCAGGCACTGTCATCCTGGACTTGCTTCAAGAGCAGGGGGATTTTGAAGAGAGGTTGTTTGTGAACATACACTTAGAGAAACATAAATGGGGTCACAGGCAGCTCCAGCAAGACCAGGACATCAGGTTGTCCTAGTAAGTTTCACAAACTTCTTCCAATTACGAACACAATACAAATAAGCAACAATTTGTATACTTTTTTCCTTCTCATTATATAGTTAATAATATACCTAAATACATATATAAATTTCTTTACTGATCTCAGTAAAATAAATACTTACATATCCTAAGGAAGACTTGTTCTACCACTCCATTCAGAGTGGTACCATTAAGTAGAGAGCAAGGTACAGAACTGTCACTCTAAATGCACATCATGTATGCTAGATCAGATTTTCCAGTTAATGGCAGTGCCATGTGTCTTATTGACACAGCCTAAACAGCAGAGAAGCGGGAAAAAAAAAAAAAAAAAAAAAAAAAAAGGGGTCAGGTTACAGGTCTGTCAAGGCACTATTCAATCTCCAATAAAGACAATAAAATGCATCTGCAGAACAAGTAAATGATACTTTTTAAAAGTACTCTTTCAACATTAGGTAGTCTGCATTTTGCATAGTGCTGTACCAACATTGTTCAGATAGGTGCAAAGTTGAGGCTGAGGTGATGGCTGAGACAGCAGCAGCACAGGTTCCTCCTTTAGGTGAACGAAAGTATTTACAGAGGTTTGGGAGCATCCCTCCTCAGCAGTAAGACCTCAATCATCATCTGGAGTTAGTACTGCTGCAGCTGAGAGAATGAGAAAACTGAATTCAGAAACCTCTACCTTAAACTATGGGAAATGCCACCAAGTTCAATGGAACTATTCAATATAAGCAAATAAAAATTAAATTAATAAAATCCTAACAGACTTTTTAAGTTTTGCTGCACAATAGCAGGAGATACGTATTTTTATTGTACTACCTTCCTGCAGGTTCTGATTTACAAGTCTATTTGTCACCTACCAACATCTTCAGTGCCTCCAGCAAGCTATGGAAAACAAATCAGGACAAGCTTCCAGTGGGGCACAAACCCCATGTAATTTTTTCCCACGAGCTAACTGCTTGCCCCACTGCTGTCACGTTTTCACAGGCGAGTGCAGGCTTTAAGGGGGGCAAGGCCCGCCGTTCTGCCGTGCGAGGCCGAACGAGGGGTGCTTTAACAGGGCAAGGCCCGCCGTTCTGCCGTGTGAGGCCGAAGGAGGGGTGTTTTAACAGGGCAAGGCCCGCCGCTCTGCCGTGTGAGGCCGAACGAGGGGTGTTTTAACAGGGCAAGGCCCGCCGCTCTGCCGAGTGAGGCCGAAGGAGGGGT
>VZUI01055503.1:0-85771 GCA_013401135.1 Cettia cetti | reverse complement strand
TTGCTGCATAGCTTTCAAATTAAAAAAAAAAAAAAAGAAAAAAAAAAAGAAGAAAAAAAAAAACCCGCCACAAAAAAACCTCCAACCAAACCCAAGAAAACAAAAACAACAACAACAAACTCCCAAACTCTTTCCAGTCCCCTTTGTCCTCCAGACACCCAAGTCTGTTCCTGTCACCATCCTTCTAATTACTAGAAAGACCCCTCTTGACTGGAGAGATCAATGCAGGATTGTTTTACACCAACACTGATATTTTACCTGCTTAAGCAGAACCTAAAAGAGTAACAGAGTGATCCATTAGACAATGAAAGAGCATTCAATTAGGCAGTGCTCTGCATTTCTCCAGCATTTTTCACCCGAAGCAATTAAGCATTCATTGATTACAAGCATTAATTAGGTCTAAACACATGCCTGTAAATGAGGTGTTATGAAAACATGAAAATGAGCACTGTGTTTTAAAATGGATTTTGGTGGTGAAGAAGGACACAGCTGTCTTATGGGATTCCCAGAAACCCTTCATATTCATAAAGACAAAGTACTGACTATCTCCTAAAAATCAGGCACTGCTGATCCATGCCTGGCAGAGCTGTCAAACATTGAAGCCTCTGATTTTCTTTCTAGCAGAATTTCGACCAATACTGTGTATTACTCCTTTAAAATGAAATAGAGCACAACAGGGGACAACAGGCAAGTGAGCTGAAGGCCTGGCAGCACTAGATCAGTGGCATCACCATCCCAGCCAAGGACAACACTCTGAACGGACAACTGCCAGGGACAAGAGTAACTCAAAGCATTTGCAGAGTCTGCCAGACTCCCTAGGACTACCTAGTGTGATTATGCTGTCATTTCTAATCTAAAGGTTGCTTTTCTCCTATTTTTTTTTCCTGGCAATTCAATTTACACATATGCCCACACATATTTAGTGCTTTTAGCTAAAGGTGAAGTTACCTGGTTCGTGCCTGAGGGTGAATAGCAACTTACAATAGCTCTGTTAGCAGCTCTATACCTGTCTGCTCTTTCTCTACCTACATACTTGGTACTTCGTGCATTCATAGCACACTCATAAGACAATATCTAAACACTTATAAGGGCTTTTCTCTCCCAAACCCTGATCCTGCTTTTCATAAACTCAACCTTCTTGTTTTACACACTCCTCATTCCACTCTGTTTTCCATTGTTTAATCTCACCCAGCTCTTTCTGTCTCTCCCTTCAGCAGGACACAAAAATAAAAATCAGTAATGCCTTCATTTTGCAATGTTGCAAAGTCGGGTGGGTTCATAGGAAAATATCAAAACAACAAAGAGGAAACCCAGTCTTTTCTCCCAGCTCCATGGCTTGATTCCAAGGTCAAGAAAAGACTGCAAGGCTGCATTGACAAGGGCTAGCATGGGCACCAGCTGCATGGCTGCAAGGCTGCCAAATTGCTCCTTGGGAACAGCTTAAATCTTGAATGAAGCCTCGATCCTCCTCACAGTGTGCACACATTTAGCTTTTCATGCATCCCTACACCTACACTTTTTCTAAAAGTTAATCAAATGCGAGGACATGGGGAGACCTAATGCAGTTGTATAAGTAAAATCAGTTGGCATGTAAAACCCTCAGCATCATGGCACAGATGCTTTTCCCATCCCCGTGCAGCCTGCTCCACCTTCCTCCATGCAAAAAGTAATTGCTCCGACTTCCATTTGCTCATGGCAGCTCTTGGCATTGAACATGGTTTGCACCCAGAAAAATGCCTGACTTCTGGTGCATGGTGCAGCAGCAATCCTTGCACACACACAGGAGGGATGCTCATAGCTCTCATGTCTCCTGTCCCTGCACATTCAGAAGGGCCTATGTAAAGAATGTTGCTTTGACATTGACTTTTCTCTTGACAGCAAAAAGGAGGAGGAAAGTCAGGAGTGTAGCATCCCTGTAAACCAGCACATATGGCCTGCTACTGGTGAAAATGCAGTCACTCAGTGTGGGTGATAATGATTAACATGGGATAAATTGCAACTAGGATACCGGAAACAGAGCCTTTCGGCAGAGAAGGTGCATTAGCTCCAGCATTAAAGTGGTTGCAGTATACGACTGTAATTTAAGAGTGAAGAGAAATCTGGGCACCAAATGGTACAGCAAAGAACCCTTACAAATCCTGTGAGCTGGGGCGATGTGCAAATGGCAGAAGGCAGATGTTGATCTTCTTGTAATACTTCAAGAAGGTCCAAATCAGAACAGGTCTAGATAAACTACTGACCTAGTGATCACTCCTAGAGGTGATCCCCTATGTGTGAGGGGGGAAGGGTAAGGCAATGGGCAAAGCCAATTACAGAAGACCTTGCTAGTGCTGTTGCTATTGCTCAATGGCTAGAGTGTTTGGGAAATGCCTGCTGTTTCTTGGCACAACAAGTAGTGTGGCAGCATCTGAGTCTCCGCTTTCCCCTGTCAGTTTAATAACTCCACAGGTCTCAGTGGAGCTGTCTCCATGTAAAACTGGCACATCAACAAGCCAAATCAGGCCTCAACATCTGCAAAAACTGGATAGGTTCACAAGGATTTAATTCCCTCTTAAGTATGTACAAATCACATGGGATGACACTGCCTAATTCCCTGCATTTCTGCATAGCACGGTACTGTCATTATTCACTGGGAAAGAATTTCATATTTGCATATTTTCAAGTGTGGTAATACTGACACTGCTCATCTTCTCCTAAGACTCAATAGCAATAATTTTTGTCTCTGTCTCTGGAGAAAAAGGCACAGATTTTCCATCTTGCATCACACTGCCTATGAGGGTCCTTGTCCTGAATCAATCACCACTGCAGTGAAGTGAAGAGTAAGCACATCTAACCATGCATGCTTAAAAATCAGAAATAGAAGCAAACACAGGTTTTTACCTATGCCGGGTAAGCTCACAGTTGCTCACAGAACAAGCTGAAATTTAGTCTGCAGATATCTGGTAAGTGACAACAACTAATACAGGCATTGGAGAGGAGATCAACATCACGTAATGCTTGTGTCAGTTGCTGACTCCAACACCAGCTCCACATCAGGGAATACTACAGAGCCATTGGGGACATGTTCTTCTTGTCTCTGGTGCAGTACTAATAACTTGACTTTTCTTTCAAGAGTCACACTAATCTTTTCCCATGGAATAGTGAGCAGTTGAACACACTCAGTTGTCTGCACCATGCACCACTAAGAGTGGTAGGTCTTGCTCTGACAGTGTGAGTAGGGTTTTCTCCTTGAAGAGACATAATAAGCTTTTTGGGTTTTACTTAGAGGATTGTATGTCCAGGCAGTCTCAGGAAAGGAGGCTATGTCCAGGAAAATCATAGACTTTGTTCTTTACTTAGATGAGAGCCTAGCTCAAATGCAAGAATATAGTCCCAGTTTAAATGCCCTAGTCACCTAAATGCCCTTCTGAGAGCCAGTAGAGGGCATATCCCAGTCTCTGAAGCCTGAGGTCCTGCCAGGTATCCCAGAAGTGCTTCATGCCCATGCAAAGGCAGCTAGATCTGTGCATGTGGTACAATCAGATCACTTCACAGTGCGTATATCTGTGATTTAAGGACCTGACCCTGCCCTATTGGTTTCTGTTAGTGCAAGAAACAGTCTTAAAGGACACCATCTGACAGTTATCAGTGAAGGGGTGACATTCCTACTCCTTCTGAAAGGGCTGTGTCACTAGACAGAGACATGAAGCTGCTCAGGTGTTACTCATCCCCCTACATTCCAGCTTGGCCCATCCTCTAACCAGGCTTCTCACATGCCAGAAAGCCAGTCTTAGGATTTAACCTGAAGGAGAACTTTCTTCTCAGCACAGAGACCCTGCACAATGATCTGTCACAGCAGGCAGTGGCAGACTCATTGGCTTGTTTGGACCCCTGGTGAGGGACACAGTGTCACGTGGAGGTGCATCATCAGCAGGGATGGTGTGTGATGCTGTCAGCCCAGCTGTGTAAAGGCAACATTACAGCTACCTCACCACATTCTGTCCAAACATATTTTGTGTAAGAAATCACACCTCCAAGCCTGTGTTTGCTACAGCATGCTGGTGCCATGTTTCGTTTCATCCAAGATAAAGGGCTGTGCTGATCTGGAGCAGGGTCATTCCCAACTGTCAAGAGCAGTAGAGGAGGGAAAGTTTGCTGTGGTTTTCGCTCTGGGTCCAGCTCCCAGAGGCTGTGCAGATCCTGTACCATTAAACAAAACTAAGCTCATGAGCTATACTTGTGTAGCTATTGTCTTTGCTGCTGTTTTGGTTGTTAATACCTTGGCTGTGGCTAGTATGTCAGGTGTTTTTAGCACTGGAGCCAAGAAAACAGCATTAACTGAACAACCTCAACACAGCAGAGGTTGCCAGGTTGAGAAACCCTCTGATCCTGGAAAACAAAGCAAGTGTTTCTCCCCAGTTCAAGTCTGTGACCTGTGTTTGCTTATGACCACGGAAACTCACACAGCTCTGCTGCTGAGTGATGAGCGTGGTAAGTACAAAAGTTAATGGCAAGTGCTTGGGTTTAGTTACATTGTTTTGTAAACTACACCTGTCAAAGGTGAGAGTGAAAGCACTGGACAAACAGGATACTTGAGAAAATAGCAGCTACAATAGAAGAAAACCAGTTGGTTATATTGGGGATTTTTTAAATTGCTCTGAATTATTCACGATATCAGTGGCTTCCTGTGACATCAAGCTTCTGAACATTTCTTGACTGCCATAAACTGTGGTGTATCCAATTTTCCATTCTCGAGTACACCCAAGCCACAGTTCGTCTGAGAAGCTGCGTCTGCAGAAGGCGTGCACTGGCTGGCAGCTGGCAGCTGAATAACTGATAGATGGGAGCAACACAGAGGCACCTGGTACTCAGCACTGGCATGGATGAATCCATGTGATTTTTTTTCATTGTATTTCCAGAGAAATGATGGTAAAACAACTAATGAGTCAAAGGGAGGAAATGAGAGCAGAGGCTAAGTGTGTGAAAGACAGAGTTCTGTGGACTGCTCTGCCTGTGCCAAGAACTGGGGAGTTTCTTTCAGCACAGTTGGGAAAGTCGAGCAGCCAGAGTAAACTACTGCCTTGACTTGTGTCCGTAAGCACTACTGCCCTCTTTTGGGTGGAATTAGACCTGTGCAGCTGTTTCATCCACCAGGACACCTGCTAC
Organism: Cettia cetti; assembly: GCA_013401135.1. NCBI lineage: Eukaryota > Metazoa > Chordata > Aves > Passeriformes > Sylviidae > Cettia > Cettia cetti. Next base: position 80,626 of record VZUI01055503.1, on the reverse strand, counting down.
ATCGCCCGGGTGCAAAGAAGAGGGACCGCTTCTGCAGCAATGCTGTTAGCGGTGCAGCCGTGAGGAGAGCTGAGCAGCAGGATGCCGATGTGTAAAGCCTTTGCTCAGCAAAGATGCTGCCCGAGAGCAGCGTGGCCATAACATTACAGGTGTAGCCCATCAGCCTGTTACCATGCTCTGACCCAGCTCCTTGAACAGGCTCCAGTTCCTTGAGTAAATTGTGATATCCAAGCTGCAGTTTCTTCAGGTGCTTTTCCCCACCTCTGGCACTGTTCTGCTCCATCATCTTCTGTGCAACGGGAACAGAAGGATCATTGAGGAGATTTGGCTCCAGCCTTGCTGCAGGCAGGTAATTATGTCAGGTGTTGCATGCCAGTGCCAAGTTCTGCTGAAAACACTGTGTCTGAGACTTTCACTGTGAAGGCCTCAAAACAGTTCTGTTGCGGCACAGTGTACCTTGAACTGGGCTCCCTCCTCCTTTGTCCAAGTGTTTTGCTGGAGAATCTCTCATTAAGCTGCAAGAGCTGCTCTTAGCAGAGGCACAGATTCAGGATATGGGTCAACCTTATGGTTCAACATATTTGGTGGCCTATGTCCAGCAACAGTCAGATCTTGTGGCAATGCTAATTGTCTCAAACAAGAGAACATATCCCTCTGAGAGGTCATGTCCCCAGACATATTTGATTAAACTTATTTCAGCTTTCTCAGCTACGACCATGCCCGGTCACAATCTGACAAAGTCCTTGCAGTGACCTAGACATAAAATTTGAGTTGAGAAGTGACACTTTTTATAAGACCAACTGTTTCATTATGAAACTTTTGAGGTTGAAAAAAAAAATCCCAAACAAATAAGAACATGTCCTTATTAAAAGACTGTCAGAGCATTTTTATGTATCCTCCTTGTAGCAATTTGTGGCCGCATGTAAAAGGCAAGCATGCCTTCTGATCGTGAGAGAGTGGCTAAAAAACATGAGTCACACAGTTGAACCTTGTGACTTGATAGAAATAAGGAGGTCTCCTTAAAGGCAATTTGTGGAAGAATTGGAGAGAAACGCAATTTTTCAAGGTCAGCCAAAGGCTAATGAGCACTCTTTCATAGTGCGATTGTATTGCCTGAATTTCTGTATTTCAAAGCCAGTCTAACTACTTTATTGCTGAAGCATTGTAACTGAAGAGGCTGTAATAATATTGACAACTAATCCTGCCAGAATCTGAGATGGTATTCAGCATAATATGAAACATTTTCTCTTTCCCTGGACAAGTACAGAAAAAAGAGTTAAACAAATATGTGGTTCCCCAGAGTACCACTTATCTTTTTTCCCCAAGGACATGTGTACTGATGCTTTGTAAGTTGGGTTGTCAACAATTGGGGCTTGTGGCCAGATTCACATGTTCTCCACCTTTTGCTTGTGAGCTCGAGAAGAGTCATCTCCAGAGGGACAGTTTTTCATAACTTAATTAGATTGGCGCCATTTGCGTAGCTACAGTTTCACATTGGCTCAGTTTTACTTCTGCTCCAGCTCTCCAGTTCAGGGGATTACAGTAGCACTGAAATTGGTTCTTAACTAAACATTTGGCAACTACCTCGGGTCAAGGAGGCAATCTGTGTTACTGCTGTTGCTAAATTAGAAATAAATAAATAATCAAGGTGCAGCCCTTACTGAGGGACTAAGAATGAGAGACAAAATGTTTTTGCAGCTCTCCACTGTGAATATACTCAGGAATACGTTGCGCTTTTTTCCCATGAATGAACAACTCTAGTCTAACAAACCACTTTAGTTGAAGAAGAGCAATTTCCAAGTGCATTCTCTTAGCACGGTTTTGCACTATGCTTAATTTAGTGTAGCCTTAATCAGCTGAGAATCTGGATGGGCTAACTAAAAATCAGCCAAAGTGCTCCCACTGGAGTTTCACTGGTTTAACTGCGTCAGTTTAGAAAAGAATGGAAGTGAAATCACTGAGATTTTTAGCATGGAGACAAAGACCTTAGCCCTGACTAGCTTCATAATACTAAACTGCAACTCAAGAAAGAGATTTGCAAGCAGTGAGTGTAGACTGGAGGAAAAGTAAGAGTGGGGGCCACCTTTCCAAGCACCACACACAGGGAACATCTTGCCTGCGACATGCAGTGTTCATTAGAGACAATCTACGTGTGTGAGTATCTGGCTCAATTCCATGCGTTGTGAGCCACAGGAACTCACAGCCAACTCCCCCCCATAAGCTACTCAGTGTGGTTCATGGTGCATGTGCCTCCACTGAGGTTTTAAGGTTTTACCCGGACAGTTGGAAAGCTGCACAGTTGTGACTTTTTTACCAGATTCAGTGATGGATGTCAGCCCATCCCCAAGCAGGCCATTTTGAAGACGTCAGCTGATAAACGGCACTTTAGCAGGTGACAGATACAATAAATTAAAAGGCATCTGGCAAACCTGCTGTAAGGGAAGAAATATAGATGTTTGCAGGGATGAAGAAAAATGACCACTACTCATAGAAAGCAAATAAGAGAGGAAAACAAAGTCTTCATGTCCCTCCTAAAAGCAAAGCAAAACACAGACAAAGCCATGGTCCAGATTTTCTCACAGAATCACAGAATTTTTGGTGTTGGAAGGGACCTCTGAAGATCATCCAGTCCCACCTCCTAGCCAAGTGGGGCGTTATATCACTTGGATATAAAGAAATGCAATTAGACCTGGTTCTGTCCAACTCAAGATTTTTGTTGCAAAAGTTCTTCCGACCTCAGTGCTTGCAAGAGTGTTTGCCTGCTTACTGAAGGTACTGTTTATTTTATGACTTTTCACATTCTCTGTGATATGAGCCATTTGTGAACTGGAAGTATTTTGTGAAAGCCAGTTAGTTGCATCTCTGCAATACAGAATGTTATAAATGGTCAGCCAATTTTATCAATAAATAAAATTTATTGGAAAATTGCCATAGAAAAAGTCTGAGAAAGCCATAAACAAAAGAAATCAGTTCCGAGCCTGGGGTAGGAACTGGGTGAACCAAGATTTGGCCTCTATCACACCGAGTCTCCCTCTGTTCACAGAACCCGTCTTTGCAGGGTCCATTTTTATACAGTTTTTCCTGGCTGGACAGTGAGTTACTTCATTTCTTTTGTCCTTTCCTCTTCTCTTGAATATTTATGTAGTCTCTTTTCTTTGCTGCTGGTCCACTGAACAGCTTTCCAGGAAGGGATGGGTGCTTGATTAGATTTATGGGAACCCAGTATTGGGATGCATGTTCTTGAGGATGTTGCTCAGATACATATCAGGTGTTGATCACTGGGTCGTTGTCAGGCCCATCCTCGGAGGAGACCCATCTCCTTTTGGTGCCACCCTTCTTTCTATTGCAAATGGGTATCTTCCCCCAAAGGCAGCATGATTCCCAGACACACTTTTCTTAAGCATGAATGACTTTATACCATATATTTCAAAAAACACGAGTTATTCCATAACATATATCACACAGAACAAATACTTTATACGTGTAGTCAAGTCTGGGGGTGGGAGAGGTGGAGGTTGTGGCCTGTTTGGGGCCAGTGTTTTATTCAGGGTCTGAATTTTATAGGTCATTTTCTGGATCTTCAGAAATGGCCACATATATCATTATCACCAGTGCCTGAATTCTGATCTTTAAGAGCTTGTTGCACTGCTTTTTCTGTAGAGGTAGAAAGAAGTTTGGTGCTACCCAGGTGCTTACCTGGCATGCACCTGGTCTCCCTAAGACCCTTTGATAATCAGGGGGTAGGACAGGGGGCAGGGGTGAGGCATTTTCCTTCAGAATACATTTCAAAGCAGATGTTGAATTTAGGCACCCTGAATCACCCCCTGTACGAGTTTTTTCTTTCTTCATGAACCAGGGAGAGGCTAGAGAGACTGACTGCAGCTGGTGGTGTGAAATCTCTCCTTGCTGAAATCAATGAAAACATCAAGAAACAGCCGTCCACAACCTCTTTAATTAATTCATTCGCCCTTATTCTTAACAATTGGTGCCAGCTCTTTTGATTAGGTTTAAGTTTTCCTGCTTGAACTGTTGTGATGGCTTCCTCTGCTTGATGGAGAAAGATTTACTGGGGATTGTTTCTGTCCTTCATGCAGAAATTGAGATGCCTCTGAATCTTCTTTGTGATCGCATGAATAAACCCCCTTCCAAGGAATCTCACTTAGACGCAGTTTCGCCATTTATTGTGTGGCTTTTGTAAGGTTTTTAATGCTCCTTTGGCAATCATGACTTGCAGCCACAGCTAGTGCTCCAGGGCCAGAGAGCAAGGCTGCAGTGCCCTGTTTGTCCCCTGCCCCCTTCTGCTCCATTCCACCTCCCACTCCGAGCCCAGAGGGGAGGCATATTGACCTTTCCGCTTACCTACAGCCCAGTGGGGTCTTATGCGGTGTTTCTGAAGCAGAGCACTCTGCAGGATGCCTCTTGAGACCCCTGTGGCACAGCTCTCAGGAAGAAGAAGATGCTGCTGAATTCTAATAGTTTTTTATTTCTTAATGGACTTATAGATAATTTGCCTTTGCAGCTAAAATAATTTCCTTGCTGTTCGTTTCTGATACTGCAGTAAAAGGTAACTATTTCAGCTTTTTCTGCATCAACTTTGCCAGTTTTTCTAGAATTATTTTTGCTCTTAACATATTTTTAAACTTTTTGTTCTACCTAAATATAGAAAGCCTGAATATTGAAGCACCATTTCCATCAAGGCCCTCACTGCATTTCTGCATTTCACAATGTCATCAATATTCTTTACTATTTCCTCCTTTTTTGTTACTACTACTACTAGTAGTTAGTAGTTTCCAGTTGCTGATGAATTAGAATGAGTTTTTAGCTTCAGCTTGATGGTGGAGGGAGGCAGATTAATTATTTCTCTTTTATTTTCATTATGCCTGCAAAATTTTCATTCATTTTTTTTTTTTCTTTTTAGATTTTTCATCCTATCTGATTTTGAATGCAGTTTACAGGAACTTTGGGAAATATTTTTGATACAACAGTTGGGTATATTAATCACTACTTGCAAATTTCTTTGTCTCCAGAGACTCTAATTACATGACAATTAATGGTCCTGACACACCCAGTGACTTCCAGCCTAAATGACGTCCGTAGTAAAGTCATCTTCTGTGTGTAATTGCTGTGTATTATGTGCTAGTTTTAGAAACTTGACTGTTTCTCAGTGGTATCAATGGAACCCCAAAAATATTTCCAACTCAAATCACCTGCAACAACCATTTTTTTTTTCTTTCCTGCATTAAAAAAACAACAACAAAAAAACCCCACAACAACAAAAAACCCCCCAAAAAACAACAAAAAACCCCACAACTGCTAAGGAGTAAGTCAACCTTTCCTTTTCCTTGGCTAACTGATCCTGAGAGTTTCCTTTATTTCTTCTTGGGTTTTCTCTATGTGGACACCTAAGTTCAAGATTTTTTGGTCTGAGTCCATAGAGCATGGTAGCACTCAGAATGTATTCATCTTATTGCTTCTTCCATTCCTGATGACATTACAACATCCTGGTATTGAAAGTTTTTCAGCCAGCCTAATGTAATTTTTTTATCTCATTTCCCCTTACCAGCTATACCAACTTCCAGAATTTTTATGTAGGCATTTGAAAGACATTGTTCATTCTTTGAGATAATTATCAGATCAGTGTGGTCCATTTTTTATGCTCAATTTGAGATCCATACAATGAAATTAATACAGCTGAAAATAAGAGTTTGTTTTGCATTTATCTTTTAACAAATATTCCTAGTCACATAAAACTATGACTCAATTGCACAAGCTTTTATGTGAAAAAACTTAATACATGCTTTGTATAAGAACAGCATAATCAAGCGTTTTACTGATTTTTAGACCTATATGGGCATTTCTTTCATTATTTGTAGTTGAAAGTCACAACAGAAATTACTGTTGTATTTTCTTTTACTAGTTAGCAGTTCCCTGCAGTTGTTCCCATGCAAACAGTGCTTGATGTGAATAGGAAAACTTAAAAACTTTCTAGAGGAGGAAACAAGAAGTTGTTTGTTTCTTGTGGAGGCTGTAAAAGTTTCACCAGCCATCTCTCAAAACTGTATGTTTCTAGCGAGAGCTGATTTTTTTTGTAGGTAATGTGTTTTGTGTCTGTTTTGTTCACTCAGGCATGTGTCTTACAAAAAACTGATTTTCTGAAGGCATTAACCATCTACTCTCTTGTCTTGGGTTTGTCTTATTTTAAAGTATTTCAAGTTGATTTCATAGAACTGAAGGAACCAGTAACTTACAATTGTTCCATTGTTGTTGTTTGTAATCAGGTTCCCATTAGAAGCATGAGAATGTTTTTGTTTTCCATTCTTTTTTTAAAATCAAGCCAGATACCAAAATCTGGAAGTCCTTTGCCAAGATAGGGCTTTCTTCTTCGTGCAATTCTCTGGTTACTTCATCATGAGTGCCCAAGATGGAGCCATGAAAAGAAGACAAAAGTACAAATGCTACAAAATGAATTGTTCTTCTCATTGTTCTTGTGGTGCTTTAACCACTGGAAAGTAAAGCCTATAGGTAGTGGATTTATAGTGTTTTCCCTTAAACCTGGCTTTGGCCCCCTTTACAACAGTACCTGGCGAGGGCCTGAGCATCTGGGCTCTTGAATGAATCATCCACACTGGTTTTGGAAGTAAACCTTCCCAGTGAAATAGCAGCAATATCCGGACTGGCCATCAGTTTCTGTTCTGTTCAGCCTCAGCTGATATATTTCATATGTTTTTGTAGCTGATGCTGGGCCAGGACATCTCTAGCTTTGACAGGAGGGCTAAATGAGAGTAAGGAATTTTATGTACCTCTTCCCACAGCATTCCAGTGACCATGCAGGAAGTCATTGATCAGTGGGATTTGGGCAATGTGCAGAAGAAAGGTATGTGTGTGTGACCCGGTGGCCTCTGCAGCATGCACTGTGACAACACCAGCCTCTGATTCAGTAAATGGAGGGATAAGAGCCTAGGTGGTGAGCCACAGATGCCCCGGCTGGGCTGCATCTCTGCGGCTGAGCAAAGGCAGTGAGGGCTGTTTAAAGCCTGCTCTGTGAGGCTACGTGTTTCCTACCAACACTATGGTTTAGATGTGGTCATAGGAGGGTGATTTTCTTGGGAAATTGCTTAATATTCTTTCACAAACAGAGGGCGAGTTCCCTGACCTGGTGGCTTGTCCTACAGGAACAGAATCTGACCTCTCGTAGATCACTTAGTATTGTTTGATTGTCTTGATCGGTATGGCTTCTCTGTGCCATAGCCCAGGAGAAGAGCTGAAAGGCCATGTCCTCTCTTCAGATGTCTGATGCTCAGGCTATGCAGCATGGGGACAGTGAAGGAGCTGGTGTGCCTGCACACTGACCCAGAGCTGTTAGCAGTAATGATTTTGCAAAAATGCAAATTGTATTTCTGACCCAAATGTCATTAAAGTCATTCCTAGAAGAAGTTTAACGATCTTACTGGAAGGAAGCACTACCATCACAAGAGAGATGCAGACCCCACAGCAGAGTTGAAGTGGGAAAAGAGAGAAGGTTTAATTTTCACTTTCAGTTTATACAGATTTCCAAAAATGAGACCACATTGGAAGACTGAGGTTCAACCTCTTCAATTCCACTGGTCTGAGAAAGTGTCCATCGATTGTCTCTCCTAAAGAGAAGAATGTAAACAACACTTACAGAAACATTGCTTTGTTTACATGAAAATCTGTGAGAATCTGACTCCAAAATACGTAAGCTACAGAAGGCTTAGTAAGAACAGCAAGAGAACAGGTGACACCGGAATTGCATGGAAAGAATACTTATCCTGTTGTCAGATATGTTGTGGACATAGAGAGCATTAAAAAAAAAAAAAAAAAAAAAAAAAAAAAAAAAAAAAAAAAAAAAAAAAAAAAAGAAGAAGAAGAAAAAGTATTTATTCAATAAATGTATGTAATTTCTTCAGAGCATTAGAATTGCTCTACCTTCCTACATTGTACCAGGAGCTATTCTACGGTAAAGGAAACCTCATTGCAGCAGTTTGTGTGCATTAGCATGGAAGGTGACAATTTGATCTTTCATCTTTCCCATGCCTCACTTTCTTTATTTGGCCACATTACATGGCTTGGGGTAGGATTCAGCTGTGGTGTGATGGACAGGAAAGGGGTTGATGTCAGTTCAGTGGCTCTGTCATTGCATGACTTGGAGCATAAATTAATGAAGTAAATCTGTTTTCCTTCTCTCTCTCTTTCTTATCTGTGATTTTCTGTATCCAAAGGAAATGAGGAGGGGGAGGCAGTGAGAAGTTATCATTCAGTGATGAGACGGGCTGTGGAGAAAAAGTTGCTGCTCCCTCAGCAATCCCAAATGTGCTCCCAAATCTCAGAAGAGCTGAATATTTCAGCTGAAAGAGTCATTCATGAAATGATCTTCTCCCTGGACACCAAAAGAGTTGTCACTATTGTACAGCATCAACAGACCACTGAGCTGAATGGGGGCAGCCTGTGCAGAGCTAGTGTTTCAGTCTGTCCACCTGCAGCCCAGTAAATAATGCCAAGGATAGTTTACAGTTACAGAGGGATTGGAATTGCTGGCTGAATGGTTACAATCCAGGAAAATGTGTTTTAATTTAACTAAATGAAAAGTAATACGTCTGGGGGAAAAAGAGTTCAGGCTGTACCTACAGTACAGGAGACTCTGCCTTGGAAAACAGGATTATGGGGTCATTGTGGTAACTGCCTCCACAATAGCTGCTGGTTCAATGGGCCTAAGAGAACTCAGCTGACTCTGGGAACCTAGAAGCAAATAATAGGACTTGAGGTTGGAGGAAGCATCGGCAAGAGCATCCCAGGACTGCAGCACCAGGTGGTGGTCTCACTGTGTTCACATCTCAGTGAGAAAGAGGAAACACTGCAGAGGACCACTGATATGATGGTTGGAAATTCCTGCATTGCCACTGGAATGCTGTGGGAAGAGGCTGAGAATATAAAAACCTTTATAGGGTTAAAGTGTGCCAGACAGTCAACTTTTCTGTGACAAGGTTTGTTATGTCTTTATAATTCTGAATCATAGCAGTGCAGTGAGGGGCAACTGAAGTGCCTTTAATTCAGCTTTGGCATGAAACCCTCCTTCCTAATGGTGGGTAATTCTGGACAGGCAGGAGATGGTAAAATCACCTCAGGAGGTTGCCTTTACAGATTGTGAAATCACCTGTAAAGGAGGTTGCCTTTACAGACATGTCTGAGTCCATTGCAGGATAGAAACACAGGAACTTTCCAGCACGAGTGTGTAAAATCTGATGGGAGTTATCAACTCTCTGTTCTTATTCCAGTTCCTTTCTCTCAGGGTGGTGAAAAAAAAAAATCTACATTTCCCTCAATTTGCTCATTGATGCAGCTCTGCACTGAAACAGTGATGGTGCCCAACCTTCAGCTTTAAGGCTTTGGGCCACAGGTAGTGCGTTGTTGGGTACCTCTGGACGCACTGGACGTGGATGGGGAAAATGCTTTGGAGCTATGAGATGATGCAGTACATATCTCTCCCCTTGGGACCTGCCTATGGCCCTTCTTGTGGCTACCACTTCTATGAGGATTTGCTGAGCATTGCCCTGCCTCAGAATAACCTGCCAAAATCACTTGGTAACATTGCATGAGCCAGTTCCCCCTTTGGTCTTTTCTAGTCTTTATAAGTGGCACCAAGAAGCTTTGCTTTCAGAGAACTGTGGTATCTTGGTCTGTCTGAAGCCTTCAGGCTCAGTGCTGGTGCCGCTGACTGCCCTCAGCAGCACGAGAGCTCTTGCCAGTTGTTCACAACAGGCTCAATTTGAACCATGAGACCTGGGGGTCAAAACATGATTTTGTAGAAAGCACCAGGTCATATCAAACAACAGGTCCAAATATGCAGTTTCCTCTGCAAATAAATGTCATGAGATCTTAAAATATGTGGAGAGAGATTAAGGGCCACCTAGGGACATGAGTCCTGTATTATCGTCATCATCTTCATTATTATCATCACCACCATCATTATTATTATTATTGACATTATCTTTGATCTCTCTGTTGTCTCATTTGCTGCTTCTGGAAGGCAAGGCAGCAGCAGTTGGCTTTCCCAGCCTTCCTTAATTACTTTCTTTCCATCAAGGAGTGCAGAAAGCATGTTAAGGCAGAATTTAAGTCTGCACATTGCTTCATCCCGCCACAACCACGAACTAGCCTCACCTACAGAGTTTGCACTGCAACTTGTATTTGAACTTCTCCAGCTTGACCTTTGGTTTTGGATCTGCACTTCAGTAAGAGGAAAACCAGCTGAGATGAAGGGGTCTGACTCTTGCTTCAGATCTTTCCAAACAATGGGAGTGTGCCTCTTGCACAGCTCTGATCTGAGCCCATCTCTAAATAAACCATAATATATTTTTGTGCAATAAAATGCAAAAAAACCCATCCCCAAATAACCCAAGAAACATGTCCAACAGTGGTTATTACTACAGTTACAGCAGAAACAGGTGCAAGGAAATAAGCCTCCAAAAAGTTTCTATTCAGGAGGGAGGTGACTGAAGAAAGCAGAAAGAAAAGAGGAAGATGGAGGTAAGGGTAGGAGCCAGGGGACAAAGTTGTTTCTGTTGGGATGTGGCCAACTTAGTAGCTGTCCAAACCCAGGAGATGTCTTGGATGCTCCTTCTGTTACTGTCTTTGCTTTTTCCATTTTAAGGCTGCCTGCTAGCAGAGTGCGTGATAACGCCAGTGCTGCATTGCCCTCTGAACGCCCTGTTGCCTGGAACCTCCAAAGAACTGTGTTCAGGCCTGATGCAAGAAGACACACATCCTTCTGAGCAGATTTTGCATAAATTTCAAGGAATTCTTCAAGGACTCATCAGCTCAAATAATTCTCTCTGTCCCAAAACTATGGGGAAGGAAGGGAAGGGATTATGGGAAAGCTCACATTCCTCCAGCAGCTGCAATCACTTTGGGTGGGATTCATCTGACTGAACAGAGAGGCCTCCGTCTGAGCTAGTCACATTAGGCTCCCTTTATAGAGGAGAATATGGGGAAGCATAGGCACAGCTATGAGTCACTCCCTCCTCATTTCAGTGTCTGGAACAGGTCAGGTGAATCATGCCCACTTCTCCTCTTTGCTTTTAAAATGGGCTGCAAGGAAGGGTCCAAGTGTAGGTCTGTAAAGTTAGACAAAGCTCATGCTTTATCTGGTGTCCAAACCAAATTATTTGATCTGGGACCAAAGGGCCAAGCTGTGATGAGGGCATTGCCAGCAAATGCTGAGTAACCACAGCAGAGTGGGGTAAATTATCTCACCTGCAGCTTATTTCACTGTGGGAGAGGATGCAAGGAGTGCAGTGCTGGAGAGGAAATGGCCTAAGAAAAATGTCTATTAAAGTCACCCTGGGATGTTGCCCTAGTGCCAAGACTATGTTTATTTTGAACCAGATCAGATACCTCTGCAGGAAAAAGTTACTGCACTCCTGACACCACTGCAACTCGCTATGTGACCAGTTACTTCCCTACTCCAAGCCCCTTTCTTTCCCACTTCTCCTTTCCAGACTTCAGTACAGCAGACCCATCGTCAGATCCCTGTGGAGCACCAGAGGGTGATGGCTCAGCTCTGCCATGTCCTTTTCCCAGGCACCTGGTCTCATGCTGAGCTGTGTGTCAAAAGAGGAGCATTTCCCTTGCACCGTGTACTTCAGGAACATGTAGGGAAAGGAAGTGCGGAGGTTGCCAGAAACAGCAATGAAGTTATGTTGTTATTTGATGAGAAGAGTGATGAGACAATAATGCTTTTGAGCATGCTGTGAACCAGCTCCTCTCTTGAGGGATTTCTGCTGAGGACCCCCAAGACTATATGTCCATCCATGGCTGTAACCCATGAGCAAGAGTGTGAGGCATGCACACACGGTAAATGAATAGTTAGACAGAGCTGCTCCAAATCAATTTCCCCTCACACTCTTTTCTTTTCCTTTCTCACCATTACAGAGAAGCAAAAGCTTAAGTGATGTCATGAGACAATGCATTTGTGAACTTCCTTGCCACTGCATCCCAATATGCAACAGGCATATTTACTACCACAATTTTTTATTCACCAGAGGTGACATGCAGAAATTACGGCAGCATTTGGTAGAACAAAGCAGAGTGCAGAGGAGATATGAGGCTTTTCAGATCTACTGTAACTGGTTCTGCTCAGTGCAAACCTGCAGCTAATACATGGGCCAAATGCCAAGTTTCCAACTCCCTGCTGTAGATTGTTGGCTGACAGAGGGGCTGGTGTTCCAGGGGATTTTAGTTTCCCTCCAAGAGAAAAAACAGAAAAGTGAGTTAATTTGCTTAAAAGTAGACAAACAAATGAACATGTGTGTATGTATATATTTGCACCTGCACATGACGTACTTTGGAAAGACCTAAAGAGGGGAAGTCTTCAGAAGCTGATGTTGGAGAATTTAGAAGCTCTCCTGAACTCAGGAGTTAGGCTCCTCAGTCTCAGCAAGATGCTCATGGACAATTTGTGCTGGTACTTTTCAGAGACTGCCTTTCTTTAGCTGACAGGCAGAACTGTAATTTTTGTGCCTTTAAACCTGCCAAAGGATTTAGCTCCTTGCTCTGTGCTCTGATATTTCTGGAAAGCTGGCTGGTCAGTAAGGAGAGATATGTTCATTAAGTGCCCTCACTTGGAGTTAAAGGGCCAAGCACACTTCTGCTCTTCCTCCTTCACCCTTCTACAAGAAGATCACTGGGGATAAATAAAATGGTTAAAGGTACATGATGAGAAAATAGCCTGGTAGTTGCATTACCCTCATGGTGGAGTGGCTGCCCATACAGCCTTGGGTGAATTCTAGTTCCTGCTCCTCCCAGCAACCACAATCCCTCTCTGGGACAAAGTGCCATCTTTGTTTCTCATTCATTAACACACTGACTGTGTGATTTGTGTCTTTGAGCCAAGAGGCCTGACCTGCTATGTAGGATGGAAACAAGCTGTCCCAGATCACCTCTCTCAGAGATGCTAATGCATGGGATGTATTTCCCAGGGATCCTGTGTGCCTTCACCCCACGGTTGCATTAGCAGTAATGCCTACTAATAGAAGTAGATGAATGATGAAGGACTGATGGCTGATACCATAAATGGTTTCAAATATCAGCACTTTATTATTCCCCAGTACAACTTTTTATACCCTTTTCCCCATATGCATAACACCTGTGTGCCATTTTACTCTTTTGTGTTTAGTCAACACAAATCAGCATTTCCTGCTCCTTTTCCTTTAATGATGTTCACCTGTCTTACACAGCTGCACTTTACCAGGGGTGAGATTGCCTGCAGCACTATCTCTATTCTTTTACAATCTGTTCTCCCACAGAGGAAGAGATTGGAAGAGAAGATCCTAGTTCTTTCCTGGCAATGCCTAGCTCTGCTTGGGTGAAAATCTGTCCTTATTGCAGTGCATCAGCCCAGTCCTTGCGTACTACGTTTTCTATATATCATCTCTACCAGGAAACGGATATCTTTATTTTTTGCTTTAGAGAGCTAAGAATCCACTCACACAGCTGACCCCTCTGTGGCACACATGTCATCTGTTTGCCTTACATTGAAGCTCCTACAATTTTGCTCTGAGGTTCATCTTCTCTTCCCTTGCTTTCAGCACTATGGATAAGAAGCTTTAAGCTTTCCTGAAGGTAATGAGGGAGAAACAACTGAAACCATGGATTTGCCTCCTCCACCAAGAAATATACCCAAAAGTGTTTCACTTTTTCAGTCCATGGAAAAAGAGAGCTGGACTGGACCCTGTGCAGGTCTGGGCTTGCAGTGCTCCAAGAGCCAAACAGGCATGTAGGCACACTAGCTTTAAGAATTGATTTCCTAAGTGAACTGTCAACTCCCAGTGGCTGGAAAAATCTGCAAACAATTTCTAGTCACTGAACAAAGCAAATCTTTGTACTGTGCTGTAATAGTTCATTATTAAATAAAAGCTCCTTTGTTAGGCTATAAGAAATGGTGTGTACTCCACCACTCTTCACAATGTGCCTTGGTGTGACTTTGCAATGTATATGAAATTCTATTTCATGTCCTGTGAAAAGATGACATAATTTTAATTTTAGGTAGGAAAAGCTCAGGGTGAAGCAAATAGCACAGCACAGCTCTGGTGATTGAATTTTATTGCCAATGCATTTGATTCACAACCATACAAGAAAACACGGAGACTGGACTTTATCTCATTTGCAAAAGAGTAAATGAGGAACAACATGGGCAAAACGACTAGTGACAAGACTGAAGTAAAACTTTATTAGCTGCAATTCCTACAAGTTGTGTTACTTACAGGGCTGTCTTATTGCAGTTTCAGGCTTAAATGAGTCAAAACAGGAATTGAAGGGCGTCAGTGTTTTCTCATCCAGAAAAGCAAATATGTTTCCAGCTCCCTCTTTTCTTTCTCTTGCTCTGCACCCAGTGAGTTCCCAGTAATCTGCCAGTTTTGGGCCCTACAGCCACAGAGCCCTGTTACCCTGCTCAGCAGCACCTCGTGTAGCACACTTGTGTTGCTTTGCAGCAGACCAGGCCGAAGCACAGGCATGGCAGCAGTAAGCCCTTCATCTGTACCTTTTTTCAGGCTGTGATCTTTTAACCAACCCCATCCAATCATGATTTAAGATTGTACCCCCTGAAGTTTTTCTTCTCTTGCTATATATTGCACAGGGTTGGCAGTGCATGAACATGTAGAACTACATGGCATGTAGTTTTCCAGATCCTTCCTTTCCTCTGTCATACCACTGGGGCCATGGGAAACCCCCAGAGCTGGTACTTCCCTCTCAGCTGGAAGAGGCAGCTACCAGGGCTGAAACGGGCATTGGGCAAGTGATTTCTCTGAGCCCTGTCCGCTTTTGTCTCTTGGCTGGGATTAAATGAGGCTTTTCCAATAAGTGTCCAGCTCAACTCAGGCTGAGGCTGCTAATTCCAGTCATGTGGGTGATTCATATGACATCTAATAATAGCAGCTTCTGTCCATGCCAGCATAATAACTGACCATCGAAAACTCCACACTGCTTTGGGCTGCCAGCCCATCAGCCTTCCCAAGCTGAGCTGGCCACAGCTGGTGGTTTGTCTTTGAGGGCAGCACTGTGCAGCTCAGCAATAGGCTGCAAATTGTGCTGTGAGCATTGCTGTGAGCAGTGCTGGTCCTCCAGCCATGGGCCCTCTGTCCCAATGCCAGTGCCACCACTGGGGCCAGTTCAGGAAAATGGACTGCTCCTCCTGCTGCTTTATATAAAGCAGTTGCTATTAATGACCTGCGCCAGCAGCCAGCTTAGGTAGTTTGCTTTCAAGAGCATAGCTGTGTTTGTCCTTACATGCTATCCAAATACTGTTTAGAGCATATGCAAAAATCTGCTACGTGGCTGTCAAATTCATCTTGGCGGCAGAGCCACTGCTGTTCCTGCTACTGAAAGGAAGCAGGGGGTTTGATTGGGATGCCTCATTCACTTGTTTGGATGCTTTCAGAGAGGAAGAGTGATGACAGGCAAAATCACACACGTGTTCCCCAGATGGACTTCTGCACCACCTTTTTCTGTGCACTAGTGGGATTTACTCTGCCTGGTGTTTGACCATCTAAAAACAAAGGCAGGAAAGTGGTGGCAGAGTCCGAACAGGTCTCAGTCCTAGGAAAATGCATCTGAAGCCTTGATGGGTGATGGCTCTCTGTATCTTGGCTGCAGAGCAGAAGCCAGTCCAGGGTGGGGGCGAGCAGCTCATCACTACCCTGAATTACAGCCCCATCAGTCAATTAAGGATCTCCCTTCACAGGGGGACAGTGGTCCCAGCAGAGCCCATGGATGGGAGCGGCATGCTCACAGTGGGATGTCTCTGCAGCCAGGCTGCCACTGCAGTCTGGCTACAGAGCAGGTCAGCATCATGAGCCATGATTCCCACAGCGTGACAGCACTGGATTGCTGATACAGCCTTGGGACCTCAGGCACGAAGATGGTTCTTGCCCCACTGCTTCCAACCATGTAAGCTGCGGCTCAAGGGGAAAACACACATCCAGGGCATACAGGGTCATGGTTGAGTACTCAGAGGTGAGCACCAAATACTGGAAGAGAATTATTAGGAGCTAGAAAGCTGAAGTATGATGGAGCCAAAGAGGTGTGTGAAACTGAGCAGGATGTGACAGCACAGTGAGCAGTACTGCAGTGCAAACAGGCACCCAGCCACACTCCTGTGTGGAAGGACAGGGGCAAGGCAAACCCCTTCCCTCCTGCTCTCAAAACCTGAGGCTGCTTCCCACACAGGGGTCCTGCAAGGTACCTCAGAACCTTGCCAACTTTAACTCATAGGGATGGCAGCTGTTTGGTCAGGCCAGGCTGGGCAGGACATGCACCTTGAACACCACCACTGCCATGCCCCTGGCTCCCACAGCTGCCTGGAAGGGACCCAACTTCCCAGCTGTCATGGGGTTGTGCTCCCACACCACCCACACAGCAGCTGGGGGATTTTCCTGGTAAGCAACCGGCTGTTTCACTTTTGCCATTTGTTTGCCTTTCAGGAAGGTTTTTCTTTTATTCCTCTCCTGACCTAAGCTGGAATTGGGGTTTTCCAGACCCAGGGTCAGGGTGGTACAGGTCACCTCCCTGTCCCAGCTGTGCTACCAGGGAAAGGACCTGAAAGCCAGGCACCAAGGTCCAGTTTTCCTTGTACGGTGGTGGTGAAGCAGTGGTGGTTCTGAACTCCTGAGAGCTTCAGACAGGCTTTTTGGAGCCCTCCTCTATGGCAAAAACTATGAAATGGTCCCTGGTCACAGGAGGAAGAGCTGGCCCTGGAGCCAGCCCTGAGATGGTTGTATGTGGCTACAATTTTCAAGGACACCCCCAGTTTGAAACTGGGCTGGTTCCATTTTTGCTGAGTGGTGTCTCTAAAATTACTAAATTCTGTTTGCTCCCTTAGTTTTTCTTCCTCCTAAATCTGGTGTTTTCATTGCAGTGGACCAGCCCTTACCAGCTCAAAGACTGACCAAATACTTACTCTCAGCAAACAGTGGCACCAGAAAACCTAAGCAATGCCACTATCTAGGGCACACGGGGATCAACATTTGGGGCTTTTAGGCTCTCTATTTTTATGTTTAGCACAAGGCCAGCCAAGTATGGAATGACTTAAATCAGGACAATGTTGTCATAAAACTCATCATCTGGTGTAGGAAAGGAGAAGAGAAAGCCTGCCAGACTGCAGCCTGTTCTCTTGAAGGAAAATACTTTGAGAACATGCACAAAGAGAGGAGGATCCAGTTCACCAGGGCTCATATTTAACTGGGTAGAACAAAGCGTGCGCTATTTGCTTCAGGACTGTTGATTTTGGTTTTGACCAGCTACTCCTTCACAATAAAAAGTCCAAAGGGATTCTGTATTCTCCTGGGCTTTTTACAGAATGGGGCTCTTTGTACCAGAGCTTCTAAGCAAAGAGGCTTGGCACACAAGCCTCTGAAACTATGGGAGCTGCCAAAGGCAGAGCTGACCCTGCAGCAGGTGACCCTACAGTCCTCAGTCCTGCTTCAAACAGGAAAGCCAGGCCCTGCCTTCAGCATCAGCAGAGATGGAGGCAAGAGGATTCCCTATTAGATTTTGCTGGCTGATGCTCCAGCTTTCCCTTTCTCTGGTAATGCTCCAGCTAAACCAGAGCCCAGCACTTTCCGGCTGCCCATGTGAAGCAACGCTCAGGTGAAGAGCAACTGAAGCCTAAAACTGAAACCTAAGATGTCTCAGGGCAAAAGGATAAGCAAGAAATGCTACAGTGGTTCAAGACTGCACTCCACAGAGCTAAGAAAGGCATTGCTGCCTCCCTGACTCTGTGGCTAAGCCTCTGCACAGCTTAAAGCATTTTCTGTAATTGGGCAGCAATCTCCAAAACTAAGGGAGCAAACAGCAGCAATCTCCAAGAGACCATCCAAGGAGAGAAAAAAATAGCATGTGGTATTCTTCGTCTTCCCCTATGCTACAGCCCAGCCTTGAGAAGAAGAGGAAGGGGAGGGGTACCCAAGGCAAGGGAAAGACTGGACACAGGGCAGGTGTAGGAGCTGTGCCACTGGGCTCGCTCACGCTGTGCCAGCCTGCAGTGAGGCCACATGGTGGGCCTGGACTGGGACACTGCACCACAAACATCAAAGTGACATGAATTCTTTTAATTCCCTACAACAAAAAAACAAGCATGATGTTGTGTATCGTACTAATGGTGTCCAAAGGAGAGCTCTTGCCAGCTGAATCAGCAGCAGGAGCTTGCCTACTCTGAAGGTGATATGGAGACAAGCAGCCCTGGGGGCCAAACCACACTGCTCCTCCCTGGAGGGCTGCAAAGTGCAGCTTCATTTACTGTTGCTGGAAGGGAACAAAGCCCAGTGCCCACACAGGCTGCAGCACACTTTGGCATTTATGGCAGCCCTGTAGCTCTTGGCTTCTGCTGCACCAGCCCCCAGCCTCACCATGGGCACTGGGGCCTTTGCCACTGAACTACACAACTCCAAGGGTTCAGTGCCTGATGACTGCTTTCACAAAAGATATGACTTGGGGATTTTTAGCTCACTTTTACATCTGTAAACTTCTGATGAGAGCTCAAGTTCAGTGTCTGAAGTAGGATGACGCAGACCATTTTTTCTTCTTTGAAGCTTGTCTCGGTTTGAAAGACAGGTATCTACTAAGGAGGGGCAGGACCTCCTTAGGAAATATGGAATTCAAATCCCCTCCCTCCAAATTATTATAATTTAGGAAATTAAAGGGGCTTTCAGGCAGAGTTACGGGGAAAGGGCTAACAGTTCTTTACTAGTATTTGTAACAATGCAAACAAACAATAACAATTATAGCTATAATACTAAACAGAACCAGGCAAGTCCTCGAGGGCTTTGTTCTCACAAAGCTCGGGGCAGTCTGATCTCACTGAGAGCACCAGGCTGGAACAGTGGAACAATCCCGGGCCGGTGGGTGAGGTCAGAAAGCTCTGCGGTGGTAGCTGGAGTGGCAGGGATGTCCCAGCAGGGGAGGAGACACAGAGCTGCAAAGCAGTGCCAAGGAAATGGCGGCAGCAAGACAGGGTCGGCCCAACAGGGCAGGAGAAGATGGACTCAACTGTTCTGGACCTCAGGAGCCAATGATGGTAGACTTTCTCAGGACCGCAGCCAGTGGAGAAACCAAGAATCCTCCCGCAGCAGCAGGACCAGGAGCAGCAGCAGCAGCAGCAGCAGCAGGCTGAAGTGGTCAGTAATGAGAGGGATGAGATGGGCCCTTTCCAGCCAAAAGCCTTCCAGATTAAAAAAAAAAAAAAATTGCAAGTGAAAACATTGCCAATTCCTTGGCACTGTGGGATGTGCTGTAGGACTTCAAAATAAAACTGCCTCAAGGCAAAATAGGCAAAGTAATTTTTCCTATGTCTTGGGGAGGGTTGGCTGCTCATATAATGGAAATGGGAAATCTTCAAGCAGCAAAGGTCCAGCAGGAACCATGCTCAGGATGGGGAAGCATACATTTCTCATGGTTCTCCCTCAGGGATGCTGCCTGGAGCCACAACCCCTTCTCTATCCAACTCTATAGGTGCCTCTGCTTTGGGATTTTTTACTAAGTGTTGATATAGGAACTTTATTGCTTCCGTTCATCCAGGTCTGAGCAGCTCCCTGCTCCCACTCCTCCTCTCCCAGGGTTGGCAGCATCGGGGCTCTGAGGACAGTGGAGGATGCTCAGGTAAAGCAGGAGTGGGGTCTTTCAGCTCAGTTAATTGCTGCTACTATTTCTGTCTCTGGCCTTTTCTTGGTTTGTATCCATCTGGGGCTCTTTCAATCATTATAGAGCTTTCCACCCTCTTGTTTTTTTCCTCTCTCATCCTCTGTCTTCCAGATTTTTGCCACTGTTTCATGTTGCCGTCCAAGTTATTTTCCTCCCTTGCTCCGGTTGTGGGAACATTAGTAATGTTTTTCTGCAGAACAGGGTGGCTTAGAGACCGCCTTGCAGACCTGACAGCCATCCTAGTGCTGCTGGCAAAGGCTGGAGCAGCTCAGCCAGCCGATGGGAAACGATCCTGTTTATGGTTCATCACCATCTGATCTACCCACTGCTTCTTGCTCCCGCCTGGGCCCAACTGTGCCGCTGCCGTGCGTGGCTGTGCGCGGGATGCAGTTCTGCTCTCTGCTCCCCGCTCTCCTGCTGCAGCCACCGTGCGTGTGGGGCGAAGGGAAGCATGACTCACATGGGCCTCCCACCCATGAGTAATAGTGTTGGTCTATCACGTCTCAGCCAGCTGGGCAGCTCGGAGGGAGGGCGGCTGCTTCCTTGGCAAGGGATGAAATAGGTCACTCCGTCCCCAGAACACGGGGGAAAACAGGGGACTGAGATTGCAAGGCATGGCAGCAATGAGCAGCCTCACATCAGATGCAGGAGGAGTACCCCGTGACGGGGAGGGGCAGGCAGGGAAGTACACAGACATGGGCTGCAGGGATTCCTATTAAACACCATCAACTCTTCCTTTTTCCTTGCCCAAACCTGCTTTTTTTTTTCCCTGGGAAATGAGCAGGGATAGTCCAAAGCCAGTAAGGGAAGATGGGCAGAGATGGTGGGAACACAAAGCAATTATGTGCTTCTTGGAGTGGAAAGAGGCCCAGGATATTAAATAGCAGGCAATTTTGACATGAGTTGTATTAATACTAGTTGTTTGTACTGGGAAGTGGTGCCTAGGGGCTCCCATTGCACTAATCATGTAACAAAGCTGTGTTCCTAACACAAATAACTTGTGTTTCAGCCTGAAGAGAACAAGCCGTCTCCTTCCCATTACCCTCTCTTTGAAAAAGCAGCTTGAAGATTACAGTAAAGCCTGCAAAAGCTGGGAAAGGAAAAAAATTACACTGGGCTGCCCTGCAGTGCCATGGCTTACACCCAGCCAGCCCAATAACGCCATCAGCACTGTGGGCCCACACTGTCTGCTCCTCCCCTGCTTCCTCCTCAACCATGACAGGGCAGGTCTTAACATTATTGGTGATTTTTGTGTTGCCCATCTTTGGGTTTGAGTGTAGTAATGTCATGCCACTTGTTTAGCGTACTGGGGGGCTGAGAGGAGTTTTCTCCTTCCTTGCTGTTTGATGCTGTATATCTCTGTTATATTCTTTCAGGCTTTGCAAACTGCAGTTCTCTCATGCCCTAAGAAGTAAGAAACCACTTTAATGAATTAAATTAATTCATTTACAGCCGTGGCACTGAAGCACAGACTAAAGGTCAACAGCATCTGCTGATTTTGGATGGTACAAACCATTACTGCCCTGCTATTTTTTGTTTTCCTGAGAACTTGGCATTATACTGAGCTTTACCACATGGCAACACAGGTCCTCCTGTCTCCAGCTGCAGCTTTGAACATGCAACTTTTCATCAACCCAATCCCAGGTCAGGCTGGAGGACCAGGAACATGACCTGGAACCCCAGCCCTTCACCTAGAAGAGCTCAGCTCTGGAAATGCTATAACCTTGGTGCCTCACCTTGCACTGCCTGGCAGAACCTTCATCTGCAGCCTCAACACAGCAAACCACCAATGTGCTGAACAGGGCAGGGGGCCCCTTGGCATCTCCTGCCCTCTTGACATTCATCCTGAAGTACATCCAGCTGGTGGAGCACATACAGCAGGGGGTGGTTAGAGGTAGTGGTGCAAGTTTGGTGCACAGAGCACAGTGGGGCTGTCAGTCCAGGTGTGTGGGCTCCCTTATGGCAGCAGGTGCGCAATGCTGATGACACTTGTTTAGCACCATGCTCTGCATGTGTACATGTGTGTAGGACTTTACTACATTAGCATGAAAAAAGTGGGAGTTCCTCACCTCCCACTACCTGCAGGAAGCTGGTAAGGCTCAGAAATGCCTCAATCATTTATAAGCCCCTGACAGCCATGATCTGTGGTCAGCATGGATCCTGTTCCTGACTCCCCAGTCTCCACAAGGCCTGCTCATTTCACTGCTGGTCCATTGTGTCTTTGTCCGAGGCTTGTTCCATCCCTGCTGCTGACCTCCTGTTGGTCGAAGTTGTGGGGAGGCAACTGTCACACACAACCACCCCCAAAGAGAGCTGATCCTGAAGCACTGCCAAACTGGGGGGAGAGTTCCGGATTGCAGCATATAAGCTAAGGCACCATGGCCACCATCAACCTCCCTTTTAAACTGCAGAGCCTCCTTCGCCAGACCACTCCCAGGGCTCTCCTGCCTTACTGGCTTCTCAGCTGGGCATGCTTTAGGCTTTAGCTCTCCATTCTACCCTTTATCCTTCCTAAACCTTAAGGCCTGTGCCAAATGACAAAAACTTAATAATGGTGAACAACAAAACACAACAGAACAGGACACACACAAAAAAAAAGAAATTAACATGAGCAAATAACAATGCAAAGTTATCTCCCACCTCCTGGGAAATGGCTCACCTATTTTGGCTGAGGAAGGCTTAAAGCATAAGCTGAGCACTGACAGCTCAACAGAGTGCTCTGGGTCTTGCCAAGGTACCAGCAATGGAAACAAAAGGCTTTGAAATGAGAAGAGTTCAGACACCTTAAAATGAAGCAGCACTACAACATTTTCTATACTGTTTGCCACCACTAACCTGACATCATCAACAACAACTGTACTCAACAGGAGCACTCACTAAATATGTCCAGCTTTGAAGATAACTGTGTCTAGCTCTTTGCAGATCACACTGTAATCCACCTGAGTCGACACCTACAGATTAACACAGCCAGGGGAACTTCTCTTCCTCCTTCCCATGCCTCTTCATGGGTGGGCAAGCCCTTGTGAGACACCCTTGGCAAGCAAGGGATGGAAACACAGCCCCCATAGAACAGCCCCCAGAGTTTAGCACAGCTTGGCTTTGGCCTCTGAACTGACTGCTCCTGCAACAGAATTAGCCAGGTCAGTCTCTCTCCTCCCTTCAAACACTTCATCTATGTGACACTGCATTTTCATTTATTTTTCCACCCAACACCCATCACCCATTTTTCTTTAGCAAGAAGGTAAACACCCTGTTTTGTTTTCCCATCTGTATTTAAACTGTGAATGGAGTGAAGCAACAGCCTGGGAAGTAGAAAGAAGAAAGAAGCTCTGAGTGGAAGCGATACAAGCACTGATTGCAACCAGGCTTTTCAGATGTAGGAAAAAATAACTCCCTCCCCCAAGGAGATACTTTAGAAGCTGAAAGCTAAGAATTTAAGTACAAAGGCTTTTGTTTTTATTGACATTGTAAGAAACATTTTTTTTCTTTGTTACAAAAAAGCTAAGTGGTTCTGAAAGCAGAAGTACAGTTCATATGTACACAGTGCTACAGACCCTTCAGATCAACCTAAGGCTTGAGAAACATCAGATCATAACTGCAGGTTTATCAAATGAAGACCACTAAGGTCTGTTACAGCTGAACACTATTCCTACCGTACATAAATGTATTTACACACTCTTTTTTTTTAAAAAAAAAGGATTACAAGCTTTATAAAAAAATTTAAAAGTTGAAAAAAAAAGTAACACTTTTTTATCTTAAACATCTGCAGGACTGACAACAGTAACTGTTCCATAGGAGACATTCCACCAATCCAAGGACAATAACACATGAATACCAGAGGTCTACAAGACATTTCAACACTATTAACATGGTATGTGCTATTAGCTCAATGGCAAGTACAGCCTCATCAGGAAAATTTGGCAACACATCCTGGTCCGTCTCTTTTACAGGATCAACGCAAAATAAGGCACGTACATTGCAAGAATATAAACACTGCTGTCCAGGCACACAAGCCACGGCAGGACAGATGTGGGCTAGCTGACTGCCATCTCACTGAGGGCTGAGGGAAGCAGTGATGGGAAGGCAGCAGCCCGCCAACATCTTGATGTATGCACTACTTGGGGCCATCCTCCAAGGATAGAATAACATCATCCACCATTTGGACGTGTGGGACCATTGTACTTCCCAGCCAAACCCACGTGGAAGCCCACTGACTTTCCTGCAAACACATCTTTCCTTCACCTGGGTGTAAGTGACAGATAAACTCTTCACTGGCAACTTCCACTTTGTGGAAAGTAAAACTGACTGGAGAAACACACATGCTTCAGGCAGGCTGAGCGCTACTGATGTGCCCAAGGGCAACAGTAAGGAATATGGAAGACCCTCACAGAGCCATTACAAGAAATGGTGATTTACACTTATGCTGCTATGCTTTAAAAATAGAATATTCATGATATTTTGTTGTAGTCTTGGGTGAGCAGTGGGTTTCCAACAGCTATGCAAAAATCAATTGATGTGCCATGTACACAAAAGCAAGTTTTGTGTAACTGGAAGAGGAAGAGTAGAGGGGTACTAGTAAACTCATGCCACCAGTGTTGATGGGACTTTTCCCCAGACTGCCACATGTTGAGAAGGAGGCTGACAAGTGAAAGCTGGTGTCCAGTGTAACAATGCCATGCTCAGAGAGACCAGTTTATCTTATCAAAACAGAACCAAAACCCAAGATAGCTGGGATATGACGTATTGCTACCCTCACAGGTACCAAAAACAAGCTCCTTAGGATAAAACAGAAAAGTGTGAGAAAACACTTAAAACTGAAAAGTGACACATGAACATAAGCGGTACTTAATGGTAAAAACGATAAATAATTTGCACAAACTCCCCAAGGACACAGTGGAGTCTCTGATTCTTCAGCTTTGCCAAATCAAACGGGATGTCTTTCTTGAGCATGTGGTTTCTGCCAAGACACACTGTTGGCCCAAGACAAAGCTAAGTGAGTGACGAAGGTTTGTCAAATCCAGGAAGGCAAACTGGCTACCCAAACAGTCCCTTTTAGCCTGGAGCAGTATGAATGGCTCCTTCTAAGCTCTACTGGATCACATCTGTTAATAGGTTCCCAGCATCAATTGCACCAGCAGATACAATTATGAACTAGAAAACTGAGTTTAAAAAGTAGTTGGGGATGTTTGGGGCTTTTTTAATGTATTGGCTCCATAACAATAAAAGACTTCTCTCCCAAGCCACCTACTCCCAGGCTGGTCATAAGTCTCCCGGTTGAAATTGTTTATAAACATGTCTTTAATAAACAGCCAGGATTGGTTACTAAGAACCGTCTGAAAGATGTCCAGCACAGCCTTTCCTCATGCCTATAGTGCTGCTTCTCTGCAGGGCTCTGAGCTGTATCCCAGCACTAAAATGCACAGCACAGCCCTTGGAACATCTCTGCCCCTGGGGACCTGCCCAGTGGGATGCATCCCTTTTTGTCCCAGCAGCAGGGCAGGGACAGTGGTTGTGTACAGGCAGCAGGACTCTACAGGGCCTCTGGGCAACAAGAGGGCAACAGGGAGCAGCTTCCTCCTGCTGCCACAGCAATCCAGTCTTTGCCATGGTGAGCTGTGCCCAACTACCTGTCCAGCCCAAGGACCACTGCAGGTGGGCTGTGATAGCTGGTCAGGGGCAGGGAGGCTGGGAGGGGAACTGGCAAAGAGGAAAGCGCAGGATGAGCAAATATGTGTGCACGGGACAGGGTAAGAAAGAAATGCTGGCTAAAGATGCAAAGAAAGACAGGAGCTAGATCATGATAAAAGGTGTAGGATATTTACATTTCCAGCATTCCAGCTCACAGCGCAAGTCTCTTGGTATGCGCTGTGATAAGCTCAAATATGGCCCCTGTACCAGATTCCTATGATGTGTTCCTACTGATTTACAGATTCATCCTCTAACAGCTGGTAACAGATCAGTGTTATCTGACAGCTTCACTGAGATTCCATTCCTACACATTTCCTCAAATGCTAGGTCATGAATCAGCTGGTATTTCACCTTTTCTTTTACAATTGAAAAAAATGCTATAGTTTTCTAGCCTACAGAAGTCACCTTCCTTCTGATTTTGATCGGGCTCAAATTTATCTGTATTTTAAAACAGACTACACTCCCTCTTCTCTTACTGTATGTCTACTATAACATCAGCTGCTTACAGGCATCAAATGTAAGTGACTGTAAGTGCCTGCACAATTTACATCCTGTAGTAGGACTTCATTCACTATTGGGATTTAACTGAGAAGTCTGCATGGGCTGGAACTCCATGCAGCTTCTAGAAGTGGGTGAACTTGAACCATGGTCTTGTAACTGTTCCCCATAGTAGCCTGTTCACCCAGGAGCAATGTGTGTTCAGAAGTGCAGACACAGAGCCCAGCAGAGCCAAAAACAGGCCAGTGCTCACAGAGCAAATGCCATTCACCTCTACCAGTGAGTAGCTGCATGACCACAGTGTGCTGGTTTCAATTTTTTGCCGGTGTAACTGACACTGGGCATTGGCCCACTGGTTTGCTTTGAAATTAAATGCACATGGTGTCACCAAGAGAGAGAGAAAGAAGCTGGGTTGGTTCCTTCTGAGCTTTGATTAGTTGCCAGACAACTCAGTTGGTTAGAGCATGGTGCTAATAGCATCAAAGTTGTGGGTTTGATCCTCATACAGGCCATTAACTGAAGAGTTGGACCTAATAATAATACCAGATCAGAATAGTCTGTGATCTGTGAATACTTGCTGTCCCCCTTGTTTCTTTGCTGTTTTTAATGGCAGTTTAAATTTCTTAATTTTGTAAAGCATGGACACAGTGGAAAAACATTTAAGATTAGCAGATTGCTTGCAACTGCTTTGATTTATTTGACTAGACTGAGAACTGGCCAGTCATTAATTTTCTACCTCTTTTACACAACATGTCCACAATGTTTGTGAAGCTGTAAGTATCCATGGAGCTGTCTGGGCTAAAAGGGATGTACACACAGTTCTTCCAGCAATTTACACCTTAATAATATGCAATATATATAAAAAAAAAAAAAAAAAAAAAAAAAAAAAAGAATTCCCCAGTATGAAATACTGCTATTTTGTTATTTCATTGTATGAAATACTTCATAAGACCCTGATTGTATCTCCCACAAATGTGGTAGACAATGAGAAGACTATAGACTACCCAAGTCACTACACATGCCCATAATTTTGCTATCCAGTCATTTAAAGAAGGTGGCTGAAAGCCAGAACACCAAATACTACAAAAGATGAGAGTTGGACCACGAACAGCTTTCTGGTCCTCTCTTTTCCCTGAAATAGGTTGAACAGGACACAATCTCAGCATCACTATTCAAGGCAGTGACAGCTATCTCCATGTGCATTTACAAAAACCTTAAGCTTTCACTAGAGATCAAACGGCTGATGGTTTTTACATTTCTTATTTCCTTGAAACCTCCCAACTTTTTGTGTTCCAAAAACTGCTGAAACTGCAGCCCAGGGGGTACCATGGAAGTGCATTTCTAAACTGGTTTTCCACCTCAGTGTGATGTGCCCAGTGCATCCAGAGAGGATTCCATCACTGTATGCTCACTTCACATTGTGCCTGGTTATAGGTTCAAGGGGAAAAGTTGCAACAGTTTTACAAGGTATAGCTTCATTTGAGTAACAGAAAATTGTAAAGTCATTTCATCAGGCCTTTCTTTACAACCCCCCCCCAAAAAACAAAAAAAAAACCAACCCCAAAACAAAACAACATGCACTTCACACGTTTACATTGGTTTACAATTTAAAAAACAAACAAACAAAAAAAAGAATACAGACATTTGAAAAGGGTGAGAGGGAAAGAGAAAAGAGAAAAGAGAGAAAGGGAGGGAATGGGCGTAGCAATACTGATTCAAAACTGAAATGGAAGACAGTTTCTCCCTAGAACACTTTAGGGTTTTCAGAGTCCTTATTCCATAAAAGGAATATACTTGAAACACATCCCATTTAGGTGAGATGAGATTGCTAAAATACATACACAACTAAAAAATATGAGTCTTTTTCTTTTTCCATCTGTTATCTCCTAAGTGTTTTTTTGTTTATGTCTATTGCATAACAGCAAGAAACTTGCTTTCTTCTGCAAGTGAGGTCAACAAAGAGCTCATGTCCCCAATAGCCATGTTGGTTGTGCTTACAGGCATAGCTGGAAATGTAAGAGATGCTCGGGGAGTGGTGAGGCGTGAGGAATTGCGGGAGACATTTTGAATGATACTCGGGCTCAGGGCTCCCGAAATTAGGCTGACATGGTCCCCATCATCAATGATAGCATCAAAATCTATCTGCACACCCTCTAGACTGTTGTTGTCAATGCTGTCAACTGTGCTTGACACTTGGTTAGCCCCCGGGGAAAGAAGCTCAGATGAGTTTTCAGTTGCAGTCCCCTGCAGCAGGCAGTTGGCTTCTGAACCAAAGAAAGAACCTGTTCTCATAGCTTGGTAGCTAAAGCCCACGGTTTGGTCATATAACTGACCAGAGTAACTCTGCATGTTAGAGCAGAACTGCTGTGATTGACCTTGCATTTCCGTTTTAATGGTGTTTACCCTGTATGTCTGGCCTTCATCTATGTGTCTTTGCTGTTGGGACAGGTTGCTTCTCAACACGTTTTGCCATTTGTTGCTGCTGTAATTAGAGCGTGACTGGTAACTTTTGGCCACTGACAAGCCTGAAGGTTGGCTACCAATGGTGTCAGACACCAGTGGACTACTCTGTGGCCCTTGATACAGGCTGCCTTGTAAGGTAGGACTAACCTGCCCTAGCATCATTTGACCAGATTGATTGACTCCCTGGTAATGAACACCATCTCCAACTGGCTGGCCTTGCAAATACTCCTGTTCCATCATATTCCTGTCCTGCGTCCCGTTTGCCATACTGGTGGTTTGAATGCTGGATGCCAGCGGATGGCTGAAATTTTGCTGGTTCCCATTCACTGACATGTTGCTGACTCTCAGCTTCTGCCCTTGCACTGCCATGCCACATGAATTGTCTGTCACTCCAGACATCATTGCTTGCCTGCCCATGCTTTCACTGTAAGGCCTGTTGGACTGCATGTTGAAAGAATTCCTGGCTCCGCTGCCAAGAGTCACGTTTTGCTGTAAACTGTAGGCAGTGTTGTTCTCTACCAGGTCCTGACAGCCATTCTGCTGGGCCATGTTGCTACTCTCCAGGTTCTGCTGCTGAGCCATCATATTGTTATATAGTCTGAAGGCCCGAGCCTGCTGCACTGCTGACCGCTGACCACATTTCAGCTTTGAAGGAGATAAGTCAGAACTTCCTGAGCTTACTTCATTCCACTGAATGGGCAAGTCGTTCTTATTTGCCTCACGACCTGCCTGCTGACTGCTGGGTGGAGGGGCTTGGTCAAAGTTGTTGGGGTTGCTGTTTCCTGAAATTGAGCTGTGATGTGTTTTGTTGCTGTCCAGGACATTGTTCAACAAATGGTCGTACATGCCCTGGTTTTGGGAATTCAGATACTGGACCACGTCATCTGGCAGGAGATCCTCATCATTCAGACTGCTACCTGCTTCCACTGTAGCAGCCTCCAGGGTGACGTTTTCGCTGATGCTTGGAGGACAGGGGGAGCTGAAGCCGCAGAAGACGCCACCCTCAGAACAGGTGTAGTTCTGAAGAACAAGGTTGCGCTTTTCCATGGATGGAGGCAAAGCAGGAGGGTTAAAGCTATTAAGACTGTTGAAACGCTGGACTCTCAGGACAGAGAGATTGTCGGAAGCCATTCTGACTGGATCACTGGCTCTCCTTGTTCCATTTCCTAAAGCTTCATGAGACAGAAAATGCCTCCTGCTGTAACCATTTGCCCCACCATCACTACATCTTCGAGGGACATTCACTGGAGGCAGTGGAGATACTCCAGACTCCCTGCAGTCTCCCAAGAGGGCCATCCTTGTCTTGAGGCTCATCCTCTCCATGTTAGGCAGTGGAGTTGGTGGAGGTCCACCAGTAGCTGCTGCATATTTAGCTTTCAGCCTGTACTGCTGAGCAGGGGTAAGGCTGAGAAGACTTGGCAGGTCATCACACTGGCTCACTTCACTGGAGCGCCGAGAGGCATCTGTCGAGATGGGGTCGTAGGAGTCTGCAACGCTCATGTTCTGTGGTCTTCCCTCTGCCTGGGAGGCATCACTGGACCTCCGGCTGGAGAAGCAAGGTGATATTCCAGAGGACCTGCGGCTGCTTAGGTAGGCTGAACTGATTGTGCTAGTATTGCTGTCCCTCCTGTTCAGCATGTTCAACACAGTGATATCTGTACTTGAGAGTTCATTCCTGTTTGGCAGAATAGTCATGGATCCTCCGACACTGCAGCTGCTGTTCGACTGGGTACCTGTGGGTAAAATTTGCAGTTAAACAGAGAGGTATTATCCAGAATCTGGTGTGGAAAACACACAGTAAAGAAGTAAATGGAGTATAGAGGAAGAACATAATCACAGCCAGTCATGGCAGGGCTCTTTCTTGAAAGAAGTAGGGATAAAAACTGTGTCCTTAGGTTAAAATTCCGAGACTAATTCTGAGACTCAAGGGTAACATTTCACTGTGAATCTCAGCAGAAAATTTATAGCCCACAGCCACTAACTGTCATCAGCTGGTGCAGTGCTCCAGCCTGCAGTGCATCTATGCTGGCTGGTGTGCCAGGAGGACACATTCGTAAGGGAGATTTTCATAGGCAAAATATAATTGAACAGGCATTTGCATGGAATGGCAAAATATACAAACTGGAGGCTATTCAAGGTAATTTCTAAGACTTCTTGAAATATTCTTGAAATCACTCCTAACAACTGCAAAACATCTTTGCTGGTTTCCTTGTTTTGTTTGGGTTTTAGGTAAACAGGATAAATGTCTTAATTTTACATAGTTTCTTTTGATTGAATTGGTCTCAGAAAATCTGGGCTGTCACTGCTGGGTGGAGCCCAGAAAACCTACAGCCATGCTGCAGCCAAAGTAGGGGCAGCAGCAACATCCATTTTGGTCGTGAGCAGCTCTTTGAAGGAAAACAACCAGGGATCTTCAGAGCTCAACCTAGCCTTGCTCCCATTCATGGATATCTGCCCTTTGCAGCAGTAGCATCTGTACAAATGATTTCTCCTATGTGTGGGAACAGGTTATTTAAAGCAAAGCCCACCACATCTCTGTAAAGGCTGCCTTGCAAAGGTCACAAAAGAAATACTTCCATACAATAAACTCACAGGTATTTATTTCTTCTGCCTTGTCTCAAAACAAGACAGAATTATGTTGATCTTGGGTGAAAACCTTTAACTTAGGGAATATTTAAAATGTGATTCATGGTTCCCTCACCAACCCCTGTTCTGTAAAACGCAGGACTATCAGACTTCTCAGAGGGTGGGTAGAACGATTTGCAATGAGGGAATAAACAGAAAGTTATCAATTTACAAACCATTTCACAGCTGCTGAGTTTCCTAAACTGTGCAGCTCTTGCAAGAGTTGCCAAGATTGAGCTAGCAAGCAACAAGACAAAGGACAAAAAGTGTCATCACTCCTTTTATATGTATCTCACCATTTCCTATGAGAGGTGGCAAGGTCGGGGCTTTGGAAGGTGGAACGGGGTTCAGTCTTGGAAGCATTCCATTAACTTGTTTCAACCTTTCTAATTTCACTTGCTCCATCCATTTGGTCCCTGTCATATTCCTCCTGGCCTGTAAGCCAAGTGCTGTGGTGGCTGTGGAAATGGTAGAGTCCATGATTGGGGTTTCATCGATGACACTGAGGTCTCCTACACTACCACCACCAGTCAGAGTAAGCTCGATCCCATTGTTGGAATAGTTGCTGATGGGGGACTGTTCGCTGCTGCATGTAGACTGACCACCAGGGCTTGGCTGAGATGTCTGTTGGAGGGAAGCAAGAGTGTGAGCATTAAGCAAATGACATTAACCAGAGCATTTGTACTAAACGAAGGACTAAATGGAGTCGAAGATATAGGGTATAGTAAGGTTCAGCATTAAATGATAACAGTGATTGTTCATAAAGAGGTTTTCTAGATATTGGCTTCAACTGCAGTGAATGGCATTGTAAAACACAAGACTAAAATCCCCTTTCACATGTTGCTGTGGTATACAATGTATCTCCATAAGACATTTATCCAGTTATGTATGGATGGCTACCCTACTTTGCTTATGTGCTGTTCCGAACTGAAGGTGCAGCTCAGAAAAAACAAACCAGAATACAGCCACGTTACAAGGTATTAGTTTACACTGCTAGGGCTGCAAACACACAAGACTCCAATGACATTGGAATTCGCGGGTTTTTTAATTAGATTTGAAGCAAAAGAATGTAAGCGTTTTCCGGGCTTAAGGCTCATTGTTACAAGCAGTGGTTGCCCTGAAATGTTGGCACATAATATAAAAGGGATAAAGCATCAGTGCAAAAAATACTGTATCATATTATCAGCCTCCCATGACCCTGGCAGCACTCAGGTCCAACTTATACCTCTTCTTATATCTAACTTATACCACCTCTGCCCTGAATCAAGAAGGTGATGATCTACTAAATCAAATCCTTTGTTTCATTAGAATTTAAGATTTTAACTGCAAGAATTTAAGTAGACAATACAGGCTGCTAATCTGCAGGGATATAAACATGCCACAATAGCATCTTCTTTCTTAACAGGGAGTGTTCCCTGCTGTTCCAGCAGAATTCTTGCTATGGGGAAACACAGGTTTGATTTACTTTTCAGATTTTTTATAAAGTTCTTGCAAAAGAATGGGAAAATTGACAAACTGACAGACAAAACAGAAGAAGACAGACAGAAGTTTCTAGACTTAATATCTTACTGTAAGGTTCTATCAGAGTGATCACAAATCAGTGGGGCATGCAATATCATTTTGCTCACAAGAACAGTTTCATGTAAGTATTTAACTTTTGGAGTTTCTGATGTGGTTTTGTTTCTTGGGTTTGCCTTTTTTTCTGCCACTCTGTGATCTTTATGTACATTTTACTGTCTAATGAAAAATGCTGTACATTTTACTGTCTACTGAAAAATGCTGTCTAAGATTTCTGAAGTGGCAGGGACAACTCTCACTTTAAACAGTAATGAATGAAGACACACATTCATGGCACTACTGTAGTTTCATATGCCCCTAAGGAGTCCATTTGAGATTCAGTAACTATTTTATTATTTCTAACTTGAATGATGATACTTAGAATTTATGAGGCTACACTGAACAAGCTCATTTCCAAATCCTGGCCATAGCAGATTTGGTGACAAGAACAGAAATAACAGTTATTATACAGAAGAAAGGTTGTGCTTCTGGACAATAGCTCCATGCCCACGGAAGAAGAGTAATAGTGATCAGAAGCCTGTTCTTGTAGCACATGCCAAAATCACAGTGAGGTAGGATACAGAAATAAGAACTGTATTATGCAGGACATGTATTTCTAGATGTGCAATACAGAAAAAATATGGATGTCTCATTTAGAGGGGAAAGTACAAAGACATTTCTGAAGATGTTTCACCAATATAAGCCAGATTTTTCACATGTCAAGTGTTGCAAAATGCTCACAACACATTACAACTGGGAATGCACTTGATGGATTGCACATTACTAAATAAAGGAATGACTGAACAACAGGCAGAAGACTAAAATAAAAACATAAATAATGTTGCAATAAGAAAAACAGCAGAAAAGTTAAAATGCCCTCACCTTATTACCCACTGTCCTTAGGAAGTTAGAATAAGACATTTAAGAGCATTAGACAGAAAAGACATTGGATTAGTTGAAAACCAGAAAATATACCTCAATTCATACATGCAATGAAAAGCAAGAAACATAGAATTGTTTTTAAAATACAATTTTCAGTGAGAAATATTTAATACTATGTAAAATATAGGCATTATAGCCCCTCTTCCACAAATTTTCCTGTTAAAACTGTGTTCAACATGCCTTAATAATGCTACATGTTTACCTAGCAAAGCAAAAGAGATTTTACTCCTTTATAAACTAGGTAGTTATCACCAAAGATGGCAGAAGACCTCCTTTAGACTTCAGCAGCAGTTTACTCTCAGTGCTTCCAAGTTTTTGAATTCAGTATTAATTCTGAACAGTTTGAGCATAAGCCTTAGGCACAACATAGCAGTAACTCCTATTTCAGTGAGTAATCACTTTGAATTGCAGCATGATTAACAGTATGAGCAGAATTTGGAGGGCTCATATTTGTAGTCCCCAAGGGCTGGATACAGATGAATCATAGACCCAGATGGGGAAGAGGATGGAGTGGCTGTCTTTGAATTAACCCTTGTTAAGAGGGCAGATGGCACATGAAATTCAGACAAATAAAAAAACTTGTGTATTAAAGATAGCATCTCAAAAAATGGAATACAGTCCTTTCAACAGTCTAACACAATACGTTAAGGTAAACCAGAGAAAAGATCTGCAGACTGTCAATTCAACTTGATTTAGTTAAACTTGGACTAAGTTAACTTGAGTAAGTATCAGATAAACATAAAGGGTCACATCACAACAGAGATGTTATTAAAGACACCCATCTGCTGTTTAAAAAAGTCAATTCATCCTGCTTCAGTCTGATCCATGACCCAAAAGCCTCAAGCCCCTAAAATCTGATTGCTTCCTCAGGTTCTCTAAAAATTATCATCATCAATATCATCATTTTAGTCATTTGGACTTGCTGTGGTTTGTTTTTTTTTTTCTTATTCTGGCTTTCAGCCTGCAAGATTCAGATTCATCATCTTTCTTCTGGAAACAGAAGAGTGGAAAAAATGTTTTTTTTAAAAAAACCCTGAAAATTCTGATATTCTCATACTATGCTTATTCCAGAAAATGGATTTTTTTAAGAGAAACAATTATTGTAGCAGTTGCCAGCACTGCACTCATTCCATATTGCACAGATTATTTCTATTTGCTATTTCTTAGGCTTTAAAAACATTTTACAGAAGGAGACCTCACAAAACCAAACCTTGTGAGCTAGAGTTTACAGACTTGAGCATTTCATAAATGGATTATTAATTGGTTGCAGGAAGAAAAGGACAAAGGGAGTGGCATGGTGTATTGCATACCATTGGTTTTTCTGACTTGACCGCTTTCACTTGGAGGCATTCTTCACGCTTTGAGGTAGTGTTGCTGAGGTCCTTCTGCTCACCAACTGCACCCTGAGTCTGATGGCCTGGTGACCGGGTCTGAGAGTGGCTGCCTGGGTCCCTTGGTGGCGGAGGCCTTGGGTGGATATCTCCCCGCTGCTTCTTGGTGATGTGTGCCTCTGGGCCATGCACGGTCTTCACGTGCTTCCGGAGAGAGCTGGGGTCTGTGTAGCGCTTTGTGCAGCCCGGTATCTTGCAAACATATGGTTTCTGACAAGACACAAAACCCACCTATATTAGATTTAATTCCATGTGGGACTCCTGAAAAACTCCTTGGAGCACAGCTGGTGTCACAGTAACACACTTTCACAGTTAATCTGTTACCTAATTTATGGTCTCTACAACAACTGAATCATAGAATGGTTTGGGTTGGAAGGGACCTTAAAGATTATGCCATTATCCACTCCCCTCCCAATATAAGCAGGGACCCCTTGGTCAAACACACATTCAACAGTAGAACAGTTCCAGGGATGGGGCATCCACAGCTTCTCTGGGAGACCTCTACCAGTGCCTCACTATCCTCACACTAATCAATTTCTTTCTTAGAACTAATCTAAATCTACCCTCTTCCAGTTCAAACCATCACACCCTATCGAATTGTGACTGCACCGAATCAAAACTATTAATTCCCCTTGGTTCAGGAGGTAGCAATTAGTGCTCCAAAGTTGATTGAGGACAGTCTCTCATTGGTACCAAGTGGCACAGCTTTCACTTATTATAGCAGAAGAGTCAACTCAACTATGGCAATTTATGAAGACTGGTCTAATTTTCAACCCTGTCCCTTGCCCTCAGCAGTTTGATAGCGTTCCCAGTATGCGTAGTACCTACTACTTGACACTGAAACAACCCCCTTCAAAATATGCTGGGCCATTTGTTCAGGAAGAATTAACTGAGAAAACTTTTTTTTTTCTGGCTCCTTCAGATCACCAGTACGACGTCAAAGCACAAGATACAGTGTCATTTTTGTGTTGCAGCAATATATGCACTAGTACTGTTATTACTGCTACTAGCATAACTCATCACTCAGTTTTTTAGAAACCACTTTATCTGTGAACTTCTATAGTTCACTAAGCAATGCAGAATAAAGCAAATTTACTGCCTTATAAATTAACGAAGCCTTTGTTCTTGTGTTATGAGGGGATTAGGAAGAAGAGCTGAGCACTTCCTAAATCCTTCAATTGCCTTGGGAAGCAAACTCACTTTTATTACTGAATTGTTTCCAAGAAACTACTATTTTAAACGTTGGGGGGGGGGGCGGGGGGGGGTTTAATACTAGCCTTCAAAAAAATAGAAAGAGACCCTCATGCAGAGTTTCTCAGAGGGCTTCTCTGTCTGATTACAGATGGCACCATGAAGCCTTTGACAAATAAAGCTTTGTCATAGCTGTCTAAGACCTGAGACTGCTTCCACTCACATCAGTGGAAAAACCCCTTCCATTTACTTGAATAGGAGCAAAAATGAGCAATTTAGAGATGAGGTTGAGCTACTAAGGCAGGTTTTCTCAAGCTGCTAGGGAAGTCACTTAGCTCTCCTCTGCATGAGTAAGGCATATCATCATCAAGGTATGTCAGCTGCTTTTAAAGCTCTTTGTAGGTTACCTACTTAAAATCAAAATGGCACTGCAAGCAAGTGCTGGATTTGGTCTGTGCTTTCCATGGTATTCACATCACTTCACCAGTATATGTTGCCCTAGAAGATGAGCCTGTTTTGGTGTGAAGCAATGAAGGAAATGTTTCATTTGCCCCTGTGGCTGCGCCTGTCAGAAATCATATGAATCATAAAATTTCTCTGGTTGACTTACTGTTAGACACAAAATTCTGATCTTAACACAGAGGGAGGTCACATTGCTTAGTATGAAAATGTCTAACCCCTCAACTAGGCAGCACACAGATTGGTTCAGACAGTGAATGAAAAAAGAAAGCTCAGACAGCTATTGGCACAACTTGGTGAACTTCCTTCTACCTTGGTGACCATTCACAAAATCATTGCAGGGCTTCAGTGCCATTATTAGTTGGGCTGCTCAAAACACACATGGCAGGGATGAGGAAACTCAGAGATGAGCAGTGCACTCTGCTTCTCTTGTGACTGAAGAGATGCTGCAGAGCAGGGACTGGAAGAAGATGAATGCTCTCTGGAGATCTGCAGGCCTGAGTGCATGCCTGCAACAGACCTGACAGCCAGCTAGAGAAAGATGCAAACTGTGTGGAAATGGGTATCGCTGCTATGGTAATTCCTGTACTTCCAGGTTTAGGCTAGGGGTGAAGGAGTCTAGGGACATGTCAAGGAGGGGAGAGTGGACTCAGAGAGGAGATTGAGATGATGTGACTCTGTGCAACTTGAAATGGGGCAATGAAACATGGAATGCAAGAAAATGGTGAATGCAAGAAAATGGTGTGATTCCTGAAAAAGGAGGCAGCAGTAACAGGAAACACAGTAATGAGATGCTGCACTGAGAGTTAGGGAAACAGCTGTGACTGCCACAGCTGGTTTCCTTGAGAATGGTCATATTTCCTCTGCTGCATCCCTAGTCCAAGAAGTCTGTTCAGGATGGAATGAAAGAGTGAAAGAGGCCAGAGAAGGAGGAAAAGGCATAACTCAGAACTTAAAAGGCACCCCATGATTTCAAATGCAGAGACTGTGGCTGTCTGCAGCACCCCAAAGTATGCTGGGTAAGCTTTATCCCAGCAGATGCCTGGTGCCAACACAGGCATGGGGATGGGTCCAGGCACTCAAGGAGCCCTTCCAGCTCCAGAGAGAAAAATAATCCCAGCTTTACAGGGAAAACAGTATCTGTCCCTGGTTAATGCATATGTTTCCATTAGAATCCCTCATTCAAAACTTTACTACACATAATAAAATGCCAGGTCTGTATGACACTGTGCTGGTAAAGAGCCATCCAGAACCTACATTCCTTTCAGGTTGCTAAGGGTTGCTGTGCCTGTCCTCTGTAATACATTGCTATGACCATACTCTAAGTCTGTTCAACAGTGAATTATATTAATCTTTTGAAGCTCTGCTTACTTACCTCATTGGAATGAGTCCTGTTTTGGTGCTTCGCCCTGTCAGATGCATTGGAGAAAGCTTTGTTGCAGCCTTCATGTTCGCACACATATGGTTTCTCTCCAGTGTGAGATCTCAAGTGTGTTTTCAAGTTTTCTAGTCTGGAGTAGGCCTTTGTACAACCTTCAAACTGCAGACGAGAAGTTAAGTCTGGTTTAGTTTTAATCTTTGGACTTGCTGGAAAACAGTAAAAGTGGACCTATAAAAGTTTAGAATTTTTTCAAGCCTTAATAACCTTGTCCAATGTAGCTTTGATTTGGAGGGTTTTAATTTTACCCAAGCAAACTCCACCACAGCTCAAGTTAAAATGCTTTCAGCATTATGTAAATCTTCTCTGACAGAAAAGCATACTATTAGTGTACTTCGACTAAGATTGGAATCCATTACAAAGCCATCAGGAGGCTGGTGGTCAGCAGTAATATCAAGATCTGTAAGAGTAAGTGCCTTTAAATAATTAAGCA
Source organism: Cettia cetti (assembly GCA_013401135.1). NCBI lineage: Eukaryota > Metazoa > Chordata > Aves > Passeriformes > Sylviidae > Cettia > Cettia cetti. The sequence continues at coordinate 42,231 of VZUI01055503.1, read as the reverse complement.
AACTTAGCCCTGTTTAATAATGCCATTTGGGGCTTCTTTGTACTTTAAGCTTGACAAAGTGGGCCAAATTATCCAGAGAATCCCCTCTCCTAAAGCTTTTGTCATCTGTGCTGTATAACAAAGCAGGCATGGCAGTCTCTTCTCCACAAGAGTCTGACAGACAAGAGCTCAGAGAATGCAGCACTCATCCTGCCCTGTTTGCTCTCTGCACAGCCCCAGCTTCCCTGTACAAGCCTGGAGCTCAGTCCCCATTACTTACAGTGCATTTGTGTGGCTTTTCCCCTGTATGTCTCCTCATGTGGACCACCAGCATATACTGGGCTTTGAAAGGTTTCTGCTCCCGGGAACAATCCAGCCATCGGCACACAAACTCTTTCTTCTCACCGTGTATGTGGTCATTGTTGATATGCTGTTCAGGTAGAACAGAGGTTACAGCTTAACAGAAATACAACATCAGCTGCAGCCTTATTGTAATTTCACATCGGAAGAGCACCAGAGATTCAGGTGTGAACCAGGTCCTTGAAGTATCGAAAGAAAAAGATCATCTGCACTTCCAAGTGACTACAGGGTTCAAATTATAGATACTACTGGAAGTCCACTAAGGCCCATGAATTTTTTTCTACTGAGATCAACAGACTTTGGATCAAGCCTCAGGGATACAAGCCGACAAATGGATCCTGGATAATCTCATGCATGGCTCCACTTGTGTGATTCACACTGGGTACTGCTTTTGCAGAGCAGAGAAGTATTACTTAAGTGCTGCTCAACACAAACAAGGTTTACAAAATTGGGCCTTTAGAAACATATCCTTCCACCAGAAAAATCAACAGAATTGCTAAACCAAGTTTCCACCCCAGATTTTAACTCACTCATTGTTACCCATATTTTCTTCCAGTAAAAGTATTTGGTTCAGTAAATGCACACATCATGGAGGCGGAAATAAACCCCTCACACTGTGAATATAAACTCTGAGTACTGAAGCATACATCAAGCCAGTTTTTGCTGTTGCCAAGTCTGGCTCTGTCTGAATCAGTGGTCAGTGTCACTCATGGAAGTGTATCTAGAAGCAGGACAGGGCTGTGTACCTTGTACTCTTCCACAAAATTCGCTTGCTCTGTTTCTTACACTAAGATCTAGTTCAGAAAAGCATTTAAAAATGGATTTAATTCTCTCTGTGTTTGAGTGGAAACAGGCAGGTGAAGCAGGGCCAGCCTCAAAACTGGTTTTTCTTTAAGGTTTAACTGTTTGATTTTTTTTTTTTTTTTTTTTTGCACAGCTTTAGAAAAGAAAAGAAAACTATGCCTGGTCTTTCAGTCTTTTTTTCCACTAGGAGCTATCTGACTCATCCTCTAAGGCTCTCTTGTAGAAATCATTCCACACTGCCGTACTTCTGTCATTGTGTCACTAGATGGCTGCATTACTCAGTGAACGACATTATTTCCACTAAGGCAACACCAAAAAATCTTTCCAGTATTTATTTGATCACAGCACAGGGATGAAATCTGTGTTCCATAATGGGCCCACAGAAAATGTGAGCCATACAGAAACTCTGTAGTTCATACTGGAACATAAAAGAAGATAGTCCCAATCTTCTCTGAAGTCTTGAAATCAGTCAGAAAGCCACATAAACTCATGGTCAAAACTAAGCGCCACTGCCATGAAAAACAGACATCCATTGCCTGTAAAAGATGACAGCTCTTTTTCTGAAACTCTACTGCCATTTCTTAAAAGTTGTTATGGGGCACAGAATGCATGAACAGAGCAGAGGTGCTGGGCAACATACGACATGAAATCTTCAAGAGTTAATGTTCCTTGTGCAGATCTGTAGCCATTCATAAGACACACATCTGTACCAGAAGCATACATATGCCCTGCACTGTGAAATGGCATCAGAAGAGTTCAGCAAGGGTAACGTGTGCTCTTTCTTGAAAGAGAAAGAAGTAACAGGACAAAATTAAATGCATTCAAGTAATTAACGGCCAAGTCTCTCTGTAAACACTACAGACTGTGCGTTATGTGGTTAAACCTAAAAAGCCATGAGGGGGATGCAACTTGAGTGTGTGACACAGGCTTTCCATTTGATTCAAAAACCTCAAGGCTGGATCAATCACTTCACCACAGCACCTCCTTCTACCTCCTGCTGTGTGGACACTCAGGCACCATGGAGGCTCTTTCAGAGAAAATCTCCATAGGACAGTTTTTCCTCTTTGCCCCTGCAAATCAGCCTGCTCCCTGTGCTCCAGACTCTAGCTTTTAACAGCCTGAGAATCCTCTAAAACTGACCTTTCTCATGGGTCTAAAAGTCCTTTCCTCACTCCCTTCCCAGCCAAGGCTCACTGCAGCAGCTGACAAACCTTGTTCCGAGTGGTGATGATCATTGCCTCTCTCTATCACTGCCTTACCCGTTAAATACGTTGTGATCATCCTCTGGCCTCTCTCAGCTGTGGCCCTCTATAGACATTTGCCCTGCTCTCTTATTCTATCAATCCTTTCCTAGACTCCCTGATCTTCTTACTATCAAACCCCTCCTTTGTGCTGTTTTCTATCATTGTTCTGATGCTCCAAGTGGCCCTTGAGAGCTCACCTGCAAATCCATCTTATTCCCATTCAATCCCTCTGAGGATACTCACCTTTAGGGAAAGCTTGGAATAAATGAGCCTGTGATCTGCTAATTTGGTTCACAGGTGAGCTGCTTAATTGCTTTTTGCAGAGGGGTGGTATTTTAGCAGACCTACAAACATGTCCAAATACTGAAAGGCTGGTCTTGAGGAAGACATTTGCTAGATACAAAATCAGCACCAGCAGTACTCCCAGGTAAGGAGATTCACATTATTTGTCATCCTGAGATTCAAACACCTTTACCTGCTCAAGTTATGATGAGAAAACTTGTCAGTCATCTCCTATGGACATACATGCAGAACTACATAAACGCAAACCACAAACTAAACCTACACTGGGAACTTTTACCGTTATCATTTGGCAGAAAGAAAGTGCAATTTTTGCAATATGCTTAAAGAGGAGGGAGGTCTTACTGTGCAAACGCCACCATTTAGAAAAGTTCAGAAGTTTGTGAACTCTGGCATTCAGGTTCTTTGACTCAGATAATTACCTTTGGATTTTACATGGTGTTTTTGGCTCCCTGGTCTCTATTATGAGAGGAAATGAACAGTTTTGAGCTTGTAAAACAAAGAACAGTCAGGAATAAGAGTATTATGCAAAGCAGAAGCTTTGGTACAGTACAATAAGGATTTATAGGGTTTGAATTTTTAATCTGTTTGTAACCTTATTACACCCATGAAATGTCACATTCCAGGGACTAGATCAGAAGGACTTTTTTTTTTTCCTGGTAAAATTGAATTTTGATGCAGTTTCAGGGTGTGAAAAGGCTTTTCTTTTAATTTTGTGGGCCCAAACCTGCAAGTTTTACTTATGTCTGTAATCCTTATTACAGTAAATAGGCGCATGAAAGCCAATGATATTACTCCCTAGTGTCAGGTTTACAAGCATAAGGCTCTGAAGCACCATCTCTGTATTATTAAGAATTTCTGACCTGAAAAAAAATCCCCCATTAAAAGCTGGAATTTTACAAGCTATCTCCCATTGCACACAGCTCCAAAAAACTGCTAAACAGGGGTCAATTTGCAAAATACCAGTCACTTTCATGCTACTTCAATGCTCATTACCAAACCTCTGCTTCTCCTGGCTCATTTTCTTTTCTTCAAAAAATGTTGTTATTATCATCCAGTTCCAAAATACCCTAAAATGAACAGAGGGAGCTGACTTAAATAATAATTTTGGTCTCAGAATGACCTGCCTTTGAAGAAGGAAGCTATGAGATGGATTTCAATTCCAGTGCGTAAAACTCCACCAGATTAATTGAAATCAAGGCTGAAGTTTGCCTGTCATCTCTAGTGGGCAATCTCAAAACCCAGAGGTAACAGGAAATTCAATCCACAGTATCCTGGAAGCATAAATGCTTAAATGGTAAGAAATACTATTGAAAAGGGAATGCCCTAAATCATACACGTTCTCATATAATCCATACCAACCATACCTGTTACTTGATATTGTAGCAGATGAGATGAGGTGACACTGGAGGTAGGATCTGCAATAATCTTAAGTGTTCCATTTCCCTCCTCCAAGAGGGTTTTTAGAAGAAAGGAGAATCTGCACATGTCCTAGCTGACTACATGGTACCTGTTAGCTAATCAGTACATAAGCAAAGGCCGAATGTGCTCTTACAGTAGTCAAACAGCAGGAGGAAAAGCCTCTCCATACCAGTGGAAAAGCTTACGAACATCAGAAAAAGAATGTCACTGCAACTGAGACTGCATCTGAAAGAAAAGTGCTATTTGGTGGCAAGAGTAGAATACTCTGGTAGAACCTCTCATTTCTGTTTTCTAACCTAGACATGCTACCCCCTAAAGTGTAGGAGAAAACTAGGAAGAGACCATGCTGTATTGGTATAATCTGGTAAGTTACTGGCAGAGTGAAAGGCATATCACCATTGCCAAAATTAAGTTTCAGTTATATAACAGTTTCAGACTTTTACCTTCTCACAGTTATTTCACTGTATTTTAAAAAATTAAAAAGGAGGTGCTAAATAACTTCTCACTAGATCTCACTACTGACATTAAGCAGAGGCAGCATTTAAACCATCTTCTAGATCCCCTGTACTGTGCTGCCGCAAAAGTCCCTCAAACCAGCAGAGCTGCTGCATTTGATGCATAGGGGACAAAGTGTGAAAGGTGAAGAGGCATCGCAGTGGAACAGCTGCTAAACACAGCTTGTCCCGCAGCTGCACAGGAGAGCTGTGGAGCCCACAGAGAGGACATATTCAGAGGCTGGGTCTGGCAGTGCTGGACTTGCTCTGAAGCTGGTTTGGAAGAGGACCTGCAAGTCCTGCAGGGAACACTTTTATTTCTGTGTTTTGCATAGGGAATGTAGATTTGTCCTTAAGTGCACATACAGTTAAAAACAGGTTCCTGGTCATCAGGCCCATCCCCTCGCTATGGCAAGTCCCACTGCACATAATCCTGGTCTTGAACAGAGCTTCAGCTTCTAAGTACCTTGGTAATCAGCTCCCTCTGCTCCCAGTGAAAGGCGCTTCTAGGAACTCACTCCTCTGCTGGTTAGCAACTAATTTCTAGCTTCAGTTTATTCACAGCCAATTTAAATTCATTTGTTCTTGTGCCAACACTATCCTTTAGCTTGAACAGCTCTGCTTCCCTGCAGAGTGTTTAGTTCTCTCCTTTCCCCACCCTAACTGGCAGACAGCACTCTCCTCTCTGTCTTCATTTACTGGATTAAATAAACTAGTTCCTTCTGGTCTTCTCTTCAATGACCAAGTCCTCATTCCGGTCTTAAACTGCTTTGGCTTCAGGTGGGCAAGTCCAAGTCCCATTTGTCATTTTGTTCCCAGATTCCCCATTGCCATTTGAGGACTGTATTAGTCCATCAGTGGCTCTCTCAGCCTCTTTACCTGCTCTAGTGTAACTTCAACCTTCTTGACCAGAATAGTGCAAAGTACACCAGAGCTCACCAGAATTGGTGTAAGAGAATTCAAACTTCCCTGTCATCACTGAGGCATAAGTACAGATCTCATATTCAGTTCAGACTATTACCAAAGCCTATGAGTACCTCATAGCTTGTGAATGTGCCTGTCCTAACAACAAACCTCAGAAAGAGCATCTTTTACTATGGCCACAGTTGAGGCAGAGACTTAAGGCCCAGGAAATCTAAAGGCATATTCATAGAAGTATTTAGATCTAATTCCCACTAAAAGTAGTCACTTGTTCATGAGTGGTGTGCATACTGCTGAGGTTCTTGACCTACACAGCTTGCCGTGATAGCCAAGTGACTGCAAAAAGAATAACAGTGTTCAGATCAGTGACAGGGCAGCATCTAAGCAAGTCCCCAAGCTAGCCTGCTCCCCACGGATGCAATATGCAACTTACCATTGAACCTTGTTACCATTTCAGGTAGTCAGGTAACTAAGAGATGACATCAGATGGGCCTCTCTACCATTCATTAACATATTGATAAAGGTTGACTCCATGATCCACAGCAAGATGAACAGATAAAGGCAGTATAAAAAAGTCAGGATATAAAGGAGGTCCTGGTGAGCCAGGAAATCTCCTGTGACAATAGAGATCTCATTGTGAGGAGGAAAAAAATGCATCTCCCATGGAGTGAAATCCCCAGCAGACTTCTTGGACACATTCCAATCAGTGCAATCGAGTCCCCCCCTAACCTCTGTGACTCTGTTAGAACAATGCAAGGATCTTAATTTCCTCTTATCTGATGGAAAATAGGTATAGATCCTGTCTGTCCTGTCCTTATTAAGGATTCTGCAGGCACAACCAGGCTAAACAGCCCCAAGAGACCAATGTCTCCTCCCTGCTGCTCAAGTTGAGAGTACACTTTTGACCCTGTGTCCTTAAGGTGGCATAAGTACTTAAGCCATTTTTAGTTCCTGAGATGGAAGAAGCACTTAAGCTGCTTTAAGCCCTTATGGTGGCATAAATGCTTAAGCTGGTTGCAGTTCCTAAAGGCAAGTGGAAGCTATACCAATACATGAAGAACTCTGTACTTCCACACAGACACATGCCTGAGAAGAAGCTCAGATAACTATCTCCAATCCTGCCTCCTTTCCTTTGGATGCACTTATTGTTATTCTATTAAGAGTTCTTGATGCTGTCTTTCATACTTTATGGAAGATTTAAGAAATGCTGTTGTGACAGATCTCTGCTAACGCTGATTAGCAACATGACAATTTATACAATTTGCTGATCTGGCCCAAAGCAGGCCAGTGCCTCCACAGTCTTGACACCTTTACTAAAATGGAACACACACAGTTAAGATCATCTGGATCTCAAAAGCACTGCACAGCAATTTCCTCGGTGGATAATGAATACACTAAATAGTCTGTGCACTGCACTCCTCATCTCACCGTGTTTGTTCTCATCACTCTATCTCTATACCTGATTATCAACATTTTCCACTATTAACAAATGAAGCCCCTTGCTCACCCTAGATATGGTTGTGACTGTAAACCTAAATTAAGACTACCGGCATGCCACATTTCAAAATCAGATATTTTTGGGTTCCATGTGAGAGGAGTGTGGCTTTTTTAACAGTTGTAGTGGTTTAACACTAGCCAACAACTACCTATCAGGTTCTTTCTCCCCAGCCCCTGCCAGCAGAATGGGATGAATTGGAAAAAGGTAAAATCCATGGGTTGAGATAAGAATAGTTTAAAATCCAACATAAAAATTATAATAGCATTAATAATGATAATGATGAAAAGGGAGAAAAGAACAGGGACATGAATAACAGCCAGCACAAACAAGCGATGCACAATACCCTTGGCCACCACCTGCTCACTGATACTGAGCATGCCCCTGAGCAGCAATTGGTCATCCCAGCCAACTTCCCTCAGTTTATACCCTAAGCATAATGTTTTGTGATATGGAATACCCCTTTGGTCAGTCTGGGTCAGCTGTTCCCAGCTGTCCACCCTCTCAGCTTCCTGTGCACCTGCTCCCTAGCAGAGCATGGGAAACTGAAAAGTCCTTGACTTAGAGTAGGCACTGCTCAGCAACAATTAAAACATCTGTATGTTATCAGCCTTATTCTCATAGTGAACCCAAAATACAGAATGTACTAGCTACTAGGAAGATAATTAACTCTATCCCAGCCAAAACCAGGATAAAAACATGCAAAAAAATATATATACTGCAAATATTTGTAACTCCAGTGTGACTAGAAATGTTTTACTCAGTAAGAAAAAAAAATACTACGTAAAGAAAGTTTTAGTTAAAAAATGTTTTTTTCAAAAAGGAGTGAAGCATGTGAAAAATGGGAAATGTAACTTACCTATTTTACAAACTTAAAATTTGAACTCTGTGTCCATGACTGTTAATACTTAAATATAAGAATAAAAAGATACTCCAGTCAGCACTCCAGCTGAATTCATGCTTGAAGCTCATTTATTACTGTGCTATCCTGAACACCCATTTCTGTCCCTTGAGAACTGGCAACAGCAGTCAATGAAGAAAGGGAGGAATCATGTAAAAATTTAGTAAAGATCTGGGGTTCAGTGCAGCACATGGACAGAGACTGTCCCTGTTTCACGGGGCATACAAGTTCAGAAGCAAGGAATCCACAAAGGCCAAGAGCAATCAAATTAATAACAACTAATGAACTTCGGCATTTTGTGGAGTTTACTGTACGCCTGAGCAGGAATCATCTTTTTGCCTCAGATTCTGTTTAAGCAAGCCATGGTGAATCAAATGACTTTCTACGTATGGAATTGGGTAAGTCTTGTTCTCTAAACGTGTAACTGTATTACTAATAAACAGCAATATGCTAATTCAAGGGACACCAGGACTGTTTACTTTTCACCTCCCTTTTTCAGCCAAAAATATAGGTCTAATTATTTTTTTATCTCTCTGCTCTAACAAGAGCAATGAAATTTCTAAAACCCCCAGAAGTAAAAAGACGTTTTCTTTCTACTTCTCCTTCTGTTCTCTTGCAGTAAATCCTGTAGTTGTCTTTGTTGCCTATCAATAGGTTAAATATATCCAACTTGTATGTTTAAATGCTAAAGACAGAGAAGTCCCCATGGATACGTCAATCATTGGCTCTTGTACAAAGAAAATACTGTATTTTGCTGAGAAGAGCTTTCTGTGGCAATTTAAACACAGTGAGACAGACACAATATCCTGGAGAGAGGAAAACCTGCCTTATTACATTCCTGACCCAAGAGAAAGGATCTGCCCTTAGGATACAAAGAGAATCAGTGGGGGTAAAAAAGAGAAAAGTTATCTAATCCTAAAAATAAAGACAGTGGTTCATAATACAGCATGACCTTCTTTTAATCTCTGATACAGCAGTTATCCAGTATGGATGTGATAGAATACCAAAAGGGCAAACACAGCTTTCTCGTCAGGCTGGGAACCAACTCCCTCAGTCTGTATCTGTTTCCAGGTTTTGGACAGCTTTTTGGTAGGCTCTGGTACCACGTGGTAGTGAATGGAACTTCTGGGATATTGCAGGGATTCTTTCCCAATAAGATCACATCTTGTTCTTGTTTCATTTAATATATATATATATATTCACGTATGCAGTACAGTTAAGTCTGTTAGCAGCAAAATGCATTCCATCAAGGGCAAAGTCAGCTCTCCCTTGATTTCCTGTGTCAGAGCATGCAGCTATAAAGCAATGGGCAGAAATTGCATCTTTATTTGACAAACCTGAAAATCTAATAAATGAGCTTCTGCCAGGACATCAGCATAAATGTTGTGGACACTAATCATTCCAGGTTTACAGGTAGGCAAGGAGTTTTCATGACTCTCAGGTTTGTTTCTTCTCTGATGTTCTCTTCCATAACTGTCAAAAATAAAGTGCCTTGTTTTTACTAAGTGGGACACTAATAGGTGAAGCTGGTATAGTACAAGAATTCCAGCTTGCTTTACTTAATTTTTTTTCCCAGCTGTAGAGAAGTAATTTTTCAAAGCACGCTGTCATGATAACTGGGTTTTACCATCTCCTCCAGCACTGGTGCTTATTATCACATTTGCCTTTAGTTCAAGCAAGGTATCACAGCTTCCCTATTTTAGCAATGTTATAAAAAAACCCAAAAAAACTCGACTTCTCTCTTCAACTACCTGCCCAAGGTCCACTCCTCAATCCATGACCTGCCCAAGAACAGGCAAATCACATTGTGAGGAGGCTGCAGAAGGAACAGATAGTGGAAATCGCAAGCCAAATGCTCTAGTCAGTTGTTCTCAAACAGGGATGTTTTGGTTAAATCTCTGCTCTCCAAGAAAGAGCCCCACTCTCCTGAGAACTGCTGAAGCAGGAAAAGATGCCAAAGGGTTACATGATGACAAGTTCATGGGGCAGTGGGATGAAGGAGCCTGAAGGGCAGAAGTGCCCCTGCAGTGCTCCTGGAAGAATACAAGGGGCCAATCACAAGCTGAACACTCCTGGTGTCTCTCCCAACACCTCCTACCTGCCTGCTGTCTGCGGTACTTCCCAGCTCTCCTGGCTGCCCTCCTGGCTGCCTCTGCCACAGCGCTGCCTGCACAGCTCCTGCAGGTTGTGTTACATGCTCCACACCACTGCATGGGTGCTGGCAAACTCTCCTCCAACTTCCACTTGCATCAGGATCTTTCTTGGTGTAGACTGTGTGTAGACTGTGTGTTTTTGAACACACAGATTGAGCTGCTCTGAGCATCTGAACTGCTGTGCTAACTGCACAAAAGCCTTTTGTTGTAGGGCTTTTCCTTTTCAAAAGGCAACATCACAGGTAGAACTCCATTATAACTTTCAACTTCACCAAGACTTCAGCAATGCACAGAATTCACTTTTACAAAAGTTAGCTTATATATATATCTGTTTGCCTCACTTCTATTTTGTTTTTTTTAACGCTCTTCACATTTAGGTCCCCCAATTACCCCTACATTTCACCTGTCTTCTATGTAAAGGTCATATGAGGAAAATATAGGATAATTTGGTACCTGCAGCATAACAAGAGCCCCAAAACAGACTACCAAGGAGAAAAGCAGAGGAAGAAAAAAAAAAGGTTAAGTGTGTACCAGTGATAGAGAATTCAAACTTGGCTTGAAAGACCAGGGCTGGAAGAATAAAGTTGACAAAGGCCATTTGCTGAAGGGTTTAAGACCCACTGCTGACTACATTATGTAACTGTGATGTTGATCTCTACAATGCAATAGCAAATGAAAGTGATCTTCTTCCAAATCCTATACCTTAGCCCTGCATTGATGTTCTTCAGCCTGTTCTGTCTGCTTTCCTCTCATTCTTCTCCATCACATATGCATCCAGGCTCTCCCCACAGGCTCTCTGAGAGGCAGCTACAGGCAGGAATTCTACAGCTTGAGCTGCAGGAAGAACTCCTGCCTTCAGGAAAACAGCTCTACAGCATGATTGCAAGGAGATGCAATACCTGTTCAAGTCATAAGCTCTCAAGAGAGCAAATTCACATTGCAAAGATCTCCACATTCCCTTCAAATCCACGAGACGTTCCTCTCTCAAATTTGCCAAAGCAATAGTGCACAAACAAGGGAGAGGTTTTCCTACAGTTGGATGGAGAAGAAGGTAAAGACTAGCCAATCATCTGCCCTTCACTGGTTCTAATACTGCCAGTGAATGTTGTTTAGAAAATGTACTGTCTGATACCTTCTAGAAGTAGATGAATATGAAAGGAGAGAAAACCATCCAAGGCCCAATTTCAAAATTTTCTGCTTCATGATCTTTGCATTTAGGGATAAAAATTGATTTTACATGCAACTGCTGGAGAATTTCCAGGAAAACCATGTTAAAAATCTCCCTCACAGGCAGTACCCAAGGTGAGCAATGGCTTACTCTTCTTTACAAATCTGAGCTCACGTACATCTGTATACAATCTTTAACAAAAACATACAAGACTTACCTTAAAAATAAAATTGAAAAACTTGAACAGCTCAACACTTAGCACTGCTACAGATGTTAGTATAACACACTTAAAAGCATATATTCTATTTCTGGACTTTTCTCTCTGGCAAAGACAAAACACAGAGGACTCCTGCCAGCACACATGAGAAGGAAGTAATCATGAAGAGGCCTTACAGTAAGGTATTTCATCTTATTTGCAAATAGTATGAAGAATGAAAATACCATTCCTGCTTTTCACAGAAGCACACCAGCACACACGAGGCAGAACTAAATACTTTGGATGTTTTCCCACATTTCTTCAGAAGACAAAAAACTATAGGCCTCCTTCCTGCCACCATAACTCATCTGACTTCAATGGAAATCAGAACTGCTGTATATATTAAACCTGAAATTAACTCTTCTCCCCCCTTATTGTTTGGCTTTGATAAATTCCAGCCATCGCTCCTGGCCAAGATGCACACATCCTGGTTCAGTGAGCTGCTCTGCTGACATGAGCTCTTATGGCAGCCTGGAGTCCATTAAATTCGGCTGGGTCCAAACACACTGAGCTCTCTGCAGGAGTGGGGCTTTAGCAACGCTTCTAGTTAGTTTTTGAGCTGTGGGTTCAAACCATGCTAAAAGTAATAATAATCTCCTTCAACACAGGGCATGTTCACAAGAAAGTAAAATTGGAAGAGATTCCTAATCTTTACATTCCACACAGACCAGAGTAGCGGAGCCAAGAAATAAAAGCTTAAGAGTAAAGATACCTAGAAAAGAGGGGAAAAAAAAAACCCCAAAAAACCGGCAGAAAGAAAAGTACCCAGGAAAATATCCCAACAACTGGTGCACCATGAATGTATAAAGGGACCTGTTTCATAAAAACTGTAAAGCTGTAATGACAAAAATCTGTTAAAATTTACACTGCCTTTCAGTGGATGTATTTGGACATACGCTGGAACCAGTTTAGAATTAACAGGCTCTTTGAGTTAAAATGTAACTGTATATTACAGCAGCTTTATACCATTTCATATTAGCAGAGACAAACTGCTTAATCCCATGAACCAATTTAGAAACCTATGAAAGGCTATAGCAAGAGAAAATAAGGAAAAGCTAAAAATACCATTTTAACAAGATTTTGAATTCTTCCATACTCCAGGAGTGGTACAATGGGTCATCTATCTACGAATAAAGATTACCAAAATATTTGATCCTTTACGAAAATGTTAAACCACTGCCTCTTTTACTAAAAATCCTTTGTTCCTAAAGGGGATAAATAGCAAGGTAAATATATTTAAGCAAGATATTTGAATGGGATCTGCTTTTCAAGGTGCATTAAGCATATGGGCACTAGCACTACTCAAGTATATAGGACTTGCTGAAAAACATGCACCTCCTTTGGTTTAACCTTGGACCAGATTTTGTAAAATCATGCACTTTCTTCTACTTTCAGTACTTTATTAATAATTACAGCAGAGCTAATACTGAGCCACTTAAAATGAAAGAAAATATATTCCTCAGCAGGATCTTCCTGTGTAACTCAATCAGTAAATCTTTCTAATTTTTTGTAAAGAGAACCCTTTTGCTTACCACATGGACACATACAAATTGTTCATATGATTAAAATACCAATGCTTTGTCTACAGAAAGAGACTATTGAATAACAGCTTTTTATTTTCAATAAATGCATTTAGTGTCTCCTTACACATAAAGTATGAAATCTGCAGTTCAGATTAGAGATAATGCCTGATCCACATTCAGCAATGAAAGGCACTAAAAACCTTTGCAAAAACTGGAAATATAGTGACTTAAAAACACAGAACACTTTTCACAGAAACTACAAAGAAAAGGGCTGACAGTGATAAGCAATGCCAAAATCTTTACTAGGCAATATATGTTTCAAGACATATTTAATCACAGAGGACACCCTGGTAGAATAAATCCTGCTTCAGTAGCTAACAGCAGCAGCAGTGTGCTAAAGCCATGACATCCCAACTGGAATGGAGGAAGTAATTGGGGCTCTTCCTCCTAACACCTCCAAGAAACATGTCTAACAAGCTTCAGCACATGCAGCAGTTATTGCTGCTCTAAGACCTCCTTTGTTGTTTTTTTACTGGACATCCACTTAGAATCTTCCTTTTGCATCTATGCTAGGCTTAACCAGCCCTGTCACGTCCTAGCAAATTCAGGGCTAGCAAAGGTCTCTGTCCCATTTTAGAAGTCAGTTTCAGGCCTGATGTTTCATGCAGCAGCAACACAGTTACCTTCTTTCATCTTTTTTTTGCCATGGGATTACATTTTTCTATCCTATGTGCCATAAAAAGTCCTGTGCTGTATGTAAAGATGTATGTTTGAACTGTTGCAATGAAAACTGCGCAGGATTTCTTAGGAGTACATGAGAGTATCACCTAAAACACTTAGAAAAGAGCCAAGGCCAATTTTTTTTTTGACCCTGCATTCCACATATTAACTTTAATTGACTTCCAGTGAACTTACAAGGGCATTTGGTAACTAAAAATCAATCCTAAATAGTCTGGTTTATCTCATAGATTCCTATCTTCTGTGTACCACTGTGGCACCATCTGAATGGAACAGATTTGCGCTGGCAGTCAACCACAGAAATCTGCAGCAGCAAACCAGAGGGCAGTCCTGTATCTCTGTTAACTCCTCCTCACCCAAAAACATTTCAGAACTGGAGCCTAGTGCCTTCAGAATGTCATATAAAACACACTTCTTTGTTCAGGCTTTGTTACTAACGGTAGGCATCGGAATCCCCTTGGCAATTAATTTCCTGGCTGCTAATCCCTTGGCTCTGATCCATGCAGAGAGAGTGGCTGCACTGGAGGGAGGCGTGCAAGGCACATGCTCTGACTTTGCAAAATGAAGTGGTCTCTTGATTTAAATGACAGTGGCCAAGCCTGAAAACTTTGTACCCGCCCACTATAATAGAGTAAGCTAAGCTCACTGTTAAACACTCTTTAAAGCGGAATATAATGTGACAAATGGTCAAATACTGCAGGCAGGGTTTTCTTGCTTATCTGAGGCAGTACTACACATAATATAGGCACAATAAAGGAATGTAAACACTACCCCAATGGTAGTGAGATAGAGGAATTGTACAATACATTGTTTGATAATTAGCACTGGTAACTGTTTAAAGGATACAGCCTTCACTTCACTTTAAGGAAAATTACACTAACAACAAAATCATTACATACCCACAGCGTATTAAGATTCTCTACTCTCAGCTCTTGTACAGAGGGGTACAGAACTCTTGTGGCAATCCTGCCTGCTGCTGGTAACTGGCAAAACACTCTACAATAAACAGACCAGAACTACAGGAATGCTTCTCCCTAGCAGCCAGGCCAGGTGGCTTGATCAGTTCTGACATACATATGTTGTTTAAGGTATTCAAAAAACAAAGGAACAGAGAACCTCCTATAAGTAGCCAAACTCTCGGAATTTTTTTTTCACTAAGTTTCCTTTAGTTTTAGACAAAGAATTTCACAGGAGAAATAAAGTTGGTCCCATGCTCACACGTGCTGCGAAGAGTGAGATATTATCGTTTAAATTAATTCAGCCTAAAGTAATGCAGTTTTAAGTAATGTGCTCCAACCCTGAATTCCTCAAATTAGGAAGCATCAGAGCTAAATAAATATGGGAAAGATACTTGTCCTTCGTGCTGCAGAATCCTAAAATAATACCACACAAGCCTCCCCTATTGCAAACCATACTGGACCTCCCTGGATGCATTCAAGGCATGGTTGCCCTTATCGGGCAGGAATCACTTCTGAGGTAAGGTGCTAACCAGAAGCAAAGGAAGAACTTATCCGTACTGTGCTTCTCTCTGGAAATTTAGTGAGTGCCTACCCACTGCTGTGTTGCTGCTGCTCTTTCTTTTCATGCTTTCTTGGCACATGTAGGAGAGGATAAAAGCCTAACGGGTGTGAGTGTCAGCACAATATAAATTGCTGCAAGAAAAAACTTGATGCATGGCTTGGGATCTGAAAGAAGAATGTCCACCATTGTTTGTGATTATGGATCACATCACAATCTAATAGCAATTTTTATTTAATCAATAATTTCCATGCTGAACAGACAGCCCTGTTACAGAGAATCGACAAGCAAGTACTGATAGCGACAAGGCTTGTTATTAATCTTTACCCTGCCAACATTTCAACCAAACTACTGTAAAAAAGCACCACCAAGATGGATTTAGAAGTAGGTATTTTTTTTTCTGTCTCTTTTCTTTCTCTTTTTCTTTCTCTCTCTCTTTTTTATCCCTTTCTTCCTTTTGCACTTCTTTTCTTTTTAGCTACACAGTCCCATTATCCTTCTCCCTTTTCAGGTATGTGATGTTTCATACACTTTATATTCTAAGTTTATTTGAAAAACCTGGGGCTTGAATTGCACAAAAAGGCAATTCATATTAAGCAATTTCACAAATCAGTGGGACCTAGCCCAGTGCTGAGTGTTAGCCATTATAGGCTAATAAATCATACTTTCTCTTTGAGATGTCAATCGCCAAAGTGCTTTGTAAAAATGTTGGCATCTGTAATTCAGCGAAGCCTTTTCATCTTGAAATAAGATGCTCCAGACTGATAACGAGAATAATCCTCTCTTGATCAAAAAAAAAATCTGCATTTTACCAATTAAAGCTGCTGCCAGAAGCCAAACGGAGCAGCACTGAGACTCCACTGTAGTTTATCTCTGCTAAACACAAGGAGGGATACAGTTGGAGCTTTGTTTCATATTCAGCTTGACTACTTTATCTTACAGAGAACTGCAGAATCTCAGCCCTGCGATACACATAAGAATGGTATATGCAGACCTCATACCTACAGTGCAAGCCACCAGAGGACCCACTCCTGAGAAAACCACCACCCATTCATTTTATAGATTAGGTACTCAACATCTTGAAGAAAAGTCACGCTCACGCTAAAGTTTAAGCATGGAAAAACTAGTTTTGTTTCCCCATGATAAAAAGGCTCATCTGCTTTTTTTTTCTTTCTATTAAGACATTACACAAACAATAGAGACTGCAAAAATGAATCTGTTCAGCCCAGCCCTTTCAAAACCAAGTGCAGAAGCTTCACTCATGCCTATATTCAAGTTGCCTGTCTCTGTTTCCATTTCTACATGCTGATCTGCCACTTCTGTGTCAGAAAAAGCCCTTCCACATGCAGCTGAGCCAGAATTCACAGATTTCTATTCTTCCCAGGATTGGTTTACTATGGGTAGATTTTTTGGGAGAATATGGGTGACATAAGCAGTGCAGAGACATACCACACCAAACACATCAAGGTAGATCTCCCACTGGTTCACCCTAAAAACACAGGCTATGTAACATCAAATTACTTAACAGAAGCAAGGCATGAAAAAGCTGAACATAAAGAACAGCTCTGTCTAGGTGAATCTGCTTTGTTTGGCCCCTTGGTCAGGACTGAAAGGTACCCGAAGTCCATGCACAAGCCCAGCCCCTCCTGCAGCTCTCAGGCAGCAAAATCAAGGCAGGGAGGGACTTCCCTTTTCTCTCTTCTCCAACAGTCAGGAGTTGAAGAGTCAACTCCATTTGCTGTTTTACTCTTGCCTATGTGTTTGTCACTCAGTCAGCATGGGCTCACCTGGGACTTGGCTTCTTATCCTACATTTTTCCCCAAAACTGGAAGTCACCTTTAAAATATCAGTAACTTGGAAGAGTTCAGTCAACTCTCAGGCAAACGCTTCAAGTAAGTATGTGTATCCACAAACCACCTAAATAGTGCTGTGTGATTAATAGCACAGACCAAAGTCAAGCCCTGTACAGCCCTTGCTACCAAGCGCCCCCTCACTATGGGGAGAGTTGGTAGAGTAACTTCCCAGGACACAGGAGGAGCACTGTTTATCCCTACCTAAAACAGTGAAAAAGAAGTGCTATTTAAAGGACGTGTCATAGTTTAGCAACCTCTTTCAGGGATACCAATTCAAAGACAATGACTTTGGCAACTCATATGAACAGAAGCCCTGGCGGCAGCAGCAGACTAACAACAAGTTTTCTTAATGCTGTAAAAGAAATGCTAATTACAGAGGAATTAAAATTTTAAAAAATGATTACATTTCTCTCTCTAAATCCCCTCTTAATACTTCACAGATTAGGGTGGATTTATTTTGTTATAAACCTTTCTCTATCAAAAAAGAAATCCCCATGTAATTTTTTTCCCCCTCTTCTCTGTTATTCATCAAAAGCCAGACTCTAGGCAGGGAGACTGCTTATGCACTTGTGTAGTGGAGTGCTTAAGAGGACCTGAGCCAAAGCACAGCTGGCCTTTGGGTCAAGCCCACAGTGAATAAGATCTCTTCAGAAGGCAGCACCGATGACTTTTAACACTGCTGGGAGGCAAAGGGCATTACGGTGACTGCTGTGGAACAAGGATGTGCTGAGAAGCACAAGCAGGGGCTTTGCCAGAGCCTGGAGGCTACTGAGGCCCCAGAACAGCAGTGAGGTCTGTCTGCGGTTACTTAACCTCAAAACCCAACAGCACTTACATGGACACCTCTGATGAGGGGTTAAAGACTTGCTTAATTTAAACAAGCCTGTGTTAGGTACCCAGACAGAAACTAAGAGAATGAACATGCTCTCAGGGGCACATGTCTGCTTACCAGCTTTGCTATGCAATCTAACAAATTGCTGGCCTATAAACATTTTAAGCATTTTGGCACTGTTCAAAAGGATGGGCTCAGTAGCTCATAATCTAGCACAGAAAGGTGGTGTCTTAATTCAAAATCAGTCTTTAAACAGAAAATGGAAAGATTTCAAAATCTAAAAACTTCTGTACAGATGTCTCTTATGATTATATGCTATAATCGCTTCTTCCTTTCCTTTGTACCCTCACAGCTACAAAGATCAAATATATTGATTGGATGGACAAACTGAAAAAAGCCTTCCCATGGCACCTGATTGCCACTGAAACAACTCCCTGCCTTCTCCCAAGTTGTCCCAATTTTCAGCCCAAGCCTTGGGCTTGTCTCATTTGAAGAACTGATTTCTTTTGTCCACAGCACTCTTTCTCAAAGTACAAGTTAGGGTCCAGACTCCAGTGAGTAAAAAATAAAACAAGGTGAAACAGAATAAAACCACCAACAAAACCCCTTTACTGTTGTACATAAAACATTCTCCTTTTGTCAGGAAAAAAATTATTACTATAATGGATTTCATGTTCTTATCTAGTCCTTTTTTCAATTTAAAGGAAACATTCCTGAACCTTTCAGGGCAGTAGCTGTCACTGCCGTGCACAATGAGCCTGTGAATGGGCTGAGGTTTCTCTATGTTACTGTGCTAGAGCTAAATAAAACTATAATGAAAATGCACCAAAAATTGCCTCTGCAAAGAAGAATTAAATATTAACGAAATCCCTAAACGTATTTTGAGAAGCATGCAAACTGGGATGTCTAATTACACCCCTTTGGGATTGTAAGGGACTTGCTTCAAAAAGCTGGGACTTCACCTGCCCCATGACCAGTTTGCAAGCACACCACCAGGACCCAGAGAAAAGAAATCACTAATGCCTGAAGGATAATCTGTTTGTTGGGCCAGATACGCGCAATTGCCTCCGCTTACATGCAGATGACTACTCACACCACTGCACGCTGTCACCCTGTTCTTTTTAGCCTTTTGGTATTTACATCTTTGTAGTAGATTTTTCACAGATTTTCATGTAAACGAAGTAATGTTTTTGTAACTGTTTCTTAATGTTGACATTCCTCTCTTGCGGAGGAGAAATTTGATAAACTTCTAGTTTGACCAATGCAATTAGAGAGGTGGCAACCTTCATCCTCCAATCCCTGGTCATTGTCCAAAATCTATATAAACTGAGATAAAGAAATAAACATGCCTTCCTTTGCCCCGATGGCTTGACTGCGTGTGTGCCATTCATTGCATGTCCTATAGTAATAGCACCCAACACCTCCTTGTCTTTGGCAGCTTTGAGGCCCTTTGCTTACAGGGCAGTTTCTCCTCTTGCAAGCAGTGCACTGTGATGCCTTGGGGACATGTGGGTACTTGAAAAACACAAGAACGGCCCTCTGGTGCAAGAAGGGAACCATGTGGAGCAGTACAAGCCCAGGAATTGCTGGGAGAGTGCTTCAGTCACTAGGACTTTGCAAACAGGCAGGAAGACCTCAGCAAACAGAATCCTGAATTTACACTATTTCTGATAGTTAAGGGCTTTTTGATCTCATCTAATCAAATTTAACAGCAACAGAAGAATTTTATTGCTGTACAATTCAGGAGAAAACACTAACAAAAAAAAAAAAGCTCTACAGTTCTTCAAGCTTGTTTTTGAATAAAAAATAATTATCATCAAGGCTACGCAGCAAGGGGGACGAGAAATAGGCAGCACTGAGTTTTTCTGATTGTCATTGTATTAATATTTAACAATAAATTCAGTCATTTCCTTGAAGGATAATTTTCTTAAATAAACTTTTATCTTTAGCGTCTAACCCTTTTGCAATATTTTATTCTTAACTGATTTCTGGGGGGAAAAAGGGGACAAACTGCAACAAAAAGCAGATTTATAAATATATACAATATCTTATTAGCTTCTAGGCACTCATGTATTTAAAACAAACTTGAGCTCAGCTAAGCCCAATTATAATCTCGATGGGCAGAGAAATTAATTAAACAGCTGAATGATAAAGACCCCAGCAGCAAACTGAGGCTTTAAAATAAATAAGGTATTTTTTAAATTTTTTGAGGAGAAGAAAAAAGGGAAAGAAAGAAACCTATAAGAGACATTTCAAACATCAATGTAACCAGCCTTTTCAGGAGTGCAATGCACTGTAAATAAGACTACCTGGCAGGAGAACGCAGCGCCAGCTCTAAAGTGGCTCGCCAACTTTGTGTCTTGCAACACACGCACCCTTTTGCATCAACTTCAAATAACCCTGGGATCTCAGCAGTGTGGCTCAGCAACAACCAGAACAAGGGCGGAACTTGTCAGGATTTAAGAGCTTTCAGCAAAAACCTTCAATTGCAGCTGGTACCCTATTCCATAGAAGGATATCAATTATAGATAGTGACTTGCTTTAGCAGTGCAGTCAGTACTGTCAGACGCTAGATAGACAACCATGAAGAATCATGAATCTTTCTATTAACGGTAAGAGAAGGAAGGGGGAGAGGAAGGATGGGTAGGTGTTATAAATAAGGCAGAGCGTGATGGTTTAACACCTTGCCTTTTGGTGCATGCATCATGAAAATGTAACCACGCTGAATTCTAAGTGGCTCATATCACTTGAAAATAAGAGCACCCGTGCCAGAATGATTTCAGTGCCAGACCCTTCTGGGTGGGTCATTAATGATTTTTTTAGGTAGCTTTTCAGTTATTTATTCATAGCAGCTCCGGTTCTGTTCATAAATTCAGTCAGAAAACATTGGGACTGCCACGCTTTCAGTAGCACCCTCATTTTACACTAGTAACTGCAGGACCTTGCTACAGAAATGCAGAAAACATCAAATGCTGACTACTGTGCACAATATTGCAATTTCTGCTGTAAAGCTATACCACATATTTAGACACAGATTTTGTTCACATTTACCATTTCATACGTGCTATGTCACACACCACTTTGTAATGCTAATTCAACTACAGTTGATTTCAAAGTAAATCAGGACTCAAAATTCCCCAAGAAATAACAAAGCTATCCGTATACAATAGAAAGACCAGAATATACACAAACTCATATCTCCCTTTTTCAAAAGCCATGCATATGTGCTTGTGTATACACCCTATACATAGTGGAAGTAATGAGATCTATACCATGAACTAACTGTGTTCACTGTAAGCTTTTCCAAGCTCTACTCAACCTGGCTTGACTAGAATTCACACAGTTACCTAACCCTTCAGGAAACAAAACAAAGAGCTAGAAACATACTTCTACCTCTTCCCCTAACACCGCAGTTCCTCTAGAACTTCAGTGTGTTGGGAAGCAAGGCTTGGATAACAGTCTCTCCTGTGCCATTGGACATTCTGGATCTGATCTCTTGCTATTATGCATGGTTATAACCATACAGAAAGATGGCAGATGTTATCTGTATGAGTCTTGCTAGGAAAATTTAAGCTTTTTTACCTTTATCTATGCCATGTGCCCCTCTCTTGGTGATTACTACCCCACAGCAAAATCAACAAAACTGGATGGTTATCTATACTTCTGACATCCTGTCCAGCATTGTACTTCTAAGCCTTCAAGCTCTTCAAGCTCAGCTGGAGCAGCTCAGGCTCTGCTTAGTGTACTAGTGGGTTGAGGATCACCAGGAGAGCAGCAGCACATGCAGCCAGGAGAGACATGGTGGCAGAACTCTGCTGCAAGATTAGGTAGCTCCTGACAGCACTAACAGCCTGATGTATGTGGCCCCGGAGCCACAGGGTGGAAGACCTCATGCCTGTCTCAGTTGCACTCCTCCTCCTGTGTTTGAGCAGTGTCTGGCATTGTGAGACTCTGGGCTTGGTGAGACCTCCAGCTGCTACCACAGTGCCAGGGCTGAGGAGCCAAGTGTGTACACGGGCTTTAAGACACACACTGTGCTCATGCCCGGTTTGGGCACACACATGCACGTGCCACATACACAGAACTCAGAACTGCACCGACACTACAGCAATTTGTATCTACTTGGATTTGCCTACAGTATTTGGATAGAAGGCATACATGAGCCACACCAGTTTTTCAACTGAGATTTTCAAGGACCTAATGCTAAGGGATGGAACACTTTCTCCCAGAGTGACATACCTAAGCAAAACCAAGACTGCCCTCCTGTGAAGCCCTACTGAGACCAGACTTCATTTCCCTAGTTGCTGCAGATGTACATCAGAGGGCTGTGGCAATCAAGCGCAGACAAAATGTGCAAAAGGCAGACTGGGGTGAGTGGCTAGGCTTTCAAACAGAGTTAGATACCTAGAGCCCTTTGCAATTCTGGGCAGAAGTAACTCACTTGAGTCCCCACAGCACGGCTCTGCGAGAGCAGCAAAAGAAATCACAAACCACAGCCCCATCACTGAATCCCGCTGACTCTTACAGCATGATTTGTGCTACTTAAATGTGATGGTTGCCATGATGAATTTATTGTCTTCAAGTATGGAGTCAAATCTTGTACCTTGTAATCCTAAACACCATCATAACACACCTGAATCCTGAGCCCTGCCAGAAAGAACTCCCCATCATAGAAGAACTTTTTATATTCCTTTTCTGTGTCTAGAGAAACTTGTTTCAGATGTTGCCATTGTTCAGAAGCTTAAGAAATACACTTTTTTCAGTCTTGCTGTTGACCACTACAATGCAGGCAGATTTGCTATAAAAAATCCCACCAAAACAAACAAATTAAAATTGAATTCCAGAAGAACTAAACTACCACCCTGTCAATTTAATTCACATTAAAATACAAAACACAAGCTGTTAGCTAACATGCTCAGTGGACTTCCATTAAATTTCACACCTGGAATATCAAAAAATCCTTTTTCGTTTTTTATTGTCAAGGGTACCTTTTTTCTGAATTTCTCTTTTATTTCACATATTTTTGTGTATATTATTTCTCATCTTTACTGGGATCATTTCTGAAAACTGAAAGGTTTGCCAGGTATCATAAAGCTTCAGCCTTACAATTCCTAGCAGATACAAAGACTGTGCCTATGCAGAGCCCCATATGATGCCATTTGGTCTGTTTGCATGGAAACAATTCAAAGATCAACATCTGATATTTTAATTTAAATGTGTCAAACCACTTGCAGAAGCCATTCGTATGGCATTTCTTCCGCAAAAGGTACTGCGACACCAAAACAGTTTCTCCTCATATTTCTATTTGGCCTATTCAAATTCTAGGGAATTATGTGCAAAATGTCTCAAAGAATTCTTGGAAAAATGACACATTTTGGGTATGATTTTAGTTGTTGATAAGTCATTCGTTTATGATTATTGTTGTTACTGCTGCTGCTACTACTTAATAATAACAAGAACCTGAAAATACATCTTGATGAATAACTGCAACACCAAGAGATTCTCACACTACAGCAAGTGAAAGCTGACATTGCTTTACTGAAGTCAGCTTTGCAGAATAAGTTTACCATTTGGCATAGCGTTTGGAAATACGTGGTGGGTTTGTTTTTATTTATTTTGGGTGACAAAGTGGATTTTTCAATTAGATATTTCAGAAGTACTAGCCACATTCTGCAACAGATTTTGCATGATCTCCAGTGAAGTATTAAACAGTTTTCTAAACTGAATATAATTCAGTCACACTGCTCATTTGCTAAAGATGTTCCTCTCTATTCTGTACTAGGAATTCAATTTTTTTTCAAAGTATTCACTATGTTCTATGACACCAGTAAATAAGAGAGATACTGCTAGTTAAGGAGGTTAGAATTGCAGGGGACTGTACTTGTCAGGTTGTATTCTGAATTTTGCTCACTTTCTATCTCACAATAGTACCAAACAGTAGAAATTGTTTATTTGGGAGAGGTGGCAGAGAGGAATAAAAAACAAGGGAGATAGAATTAATATTTGGTGTAGCACAGAAAAGATTATATCATTTGCTTTTGCTAAAACAACTGAAGTAACTCAGTCCCTATGTATTTATCCAAATAATCCCTTTCAGTTTACACACAACAGTAAAACCTCTCTTAGGGAAGGGAAAAAATTCCCCCTCACCCATTGCTACTATTACAGCCCCTTTGGGGAGAAAAAAAATCAAACTTGGCTAAAGGTTAATAATCATTCATGTCCAGCTTACTATTACTCAATAACTATCAAAGTCTCTAACTCAAAATAGCATTTGCTGGCTTACAGGATCAGAGCCATTACAATCTCTGTGGAAGACTTTATTGAATTTTACACTAAGCTTTAGCTGACTGAACAGGTCAAGCACTGTGGCTTCAAGTTTTCTTTATTCTCAGAAACTCATAAACCCCTCTCCAGTTTGCAGCTCTGTTAGCTAAGAAACTTGACTCAGCATAGGGTCAGAGAACCTGACCCCCATGAAAAAGGTCATGTAGTTTTAAAACCTAGCTCCTGAATACCATTAACTTACATGCACTAGCTGTTCCTGCGTGTCAAACTCCCGGGAACAGCCTTCCCAGTGACAGTTTGTCTCATAGACCACTTCAGGCTCCTGTTTGCTTTCATCTTTGTCCCCTTCCTCTTTTACCAAGGTCAATCCTTCTGGCTGTTCCTGGAGAGGCAAAAAAATACAGGGGTGAGAAAAAGAGAGAGGAAATTCTGAAACTGAGGAGGAAAAAAAGTGAATTACTTCGGCATTAAAAGAAAGATGATGGGGGGTGTGTGCGGAGGAGGCGGGAGAAGGAGGACTATTTTACTCTCACTTCACTATGTTACTCCATTCTACAAAATACAGAAGCCCAAAACATGCCTGATAAGCCAGAAGCCATTTGAAAATTATACATGTAAAATAAATTCTTTGTTCCCTTTACATTTCAATTAAAAATAAATCATAATGGCCTGCCTTCCCTCACACTTTATTTAAGCCACTTATTATTTGTGCACCTGGCTTTCATGATTCAGTGGGACCACTAATGTGAAAAGCACTATTCAATATAATTGAATTAATTGGAATTTGATTTTAGCACTAGGGTTGGACAGAAATTAGATCACCAGTAATCCAGTGTGTTTTCATTGTTAAAACAGTAACAAGTTTGCATGCTAAAACCTTTCCAAGAGCAGATTGATAATTTTTGAGTTACCTGTTAGTCTGTTCTTGCCCTTAACATGCGCTTAAAAGGGGTGAGCAGGGGAAGAAAGTATTTAATTTTGGGCTTAGATGTCCCAGCTCCAGTTAATCAGGGTGCCTCATTCTCCCCAGCTTGTTACTTGCTGAAGGTAAAGTGTAAACATTTGGTTCAGATTATGCACTCCTGCTGTTTTTCCATTTGAAACCTGCTGAAGGATTTAGGCAGACCTCTGCTTTGTTTTAACGGATTCACTCACAAGACTGAGTCTCTGATTCTCACCTCCCCTGAGTCACTGTAAATAAAGAGTCACTCTACTAAAACCAGTAGCATTAACTGGCATAGAAAGTACAGCAAACGAGACTGTAGCCCGGCACTGGGGCTCAGTGCAATACAGCACTAAGACTCAGGAAAAGTCAAGGTGGCCTCAAGTATTTTTGCTGAACAGAAAACATGTCCTTAATAAAGACCTGAATGCCTCTTGTTCACTTCTCCATGGCAAGCAGAGCATTGAGCATGCTCTGACTGGTCAGAGGTGCCTCTACATCAGCCTCCCTCTCTGCCTTCATCCTGCCACAGACCCTGCACCCCAGGTGCTGCTCCCATTTAACCCTGGCTACCCATGTGTGCAGCACACAAAGTGCAAGGAGCCTGAAAACGAGTGTCACAGGAAAGGTGCATTCTCCCTCCAGCAGCAAGAGGGAAGGCTCATGACTGGAACCTGGCTGCCATACCTGCATGCTTCCTGCTCCCGGGCTGGGGAGGTCCTCGTCAGGCTTTATCTTGGAGCGCTTGTTGTGCATGGGGTCTCCTGTGCTGCTCACTGCAGATTCACTTGTGGGTTTATTCTGCTGCAGACAGGTGGGGTTTTTTCCCCCCAGAAGAAGACAAAATTAGACTGTGATAAATATGTGACTCCAAACAAAAATATGGAGCATCTGCTCAGCAACTTTGCATGGAGAAGCTGCACTGTTAATGATATTGGATATGCAATTACATTGTTCTTCAATTGCTCAACCTTGTAGTGGAGCAGGGAGGGAGTGGGAAGGAGAGCATTTGATGTAATTGCTTGCTACAAACCAACGCTGGTTTTGTCAGAGCAGCGAGAAATAGGAAGAACTTGATTTTCCACATAGTGCCAACTTTGGAAAGGGAATTTTGAAAAGGAAAATTACTGCATGCTCAAATAAACACAGGAGAAACACTTATTTTTTTCACACTTGAAGGGAAGGTTTTGCATTTAATATCTGCACACAAGTTTGTAGCTCCTTCACTATTTTTCCCATTATAATGGGTGGATTCCCTTTTTTTCTCATTATAATGGGAAGAAGAACTAAACACTAGTGTGAAACGTAGCCAAAAAACCCCAGATGAAGTCCTGGATTCTCACAAGTTAATAGCAAAATAGCTGACATAAACAGGCCAGAATCTTGTTTTTTTCTGGTTGTGCTTGACTGAACACCATTATCTACACCTGCAAATGGATCTTGAAGGAATCCAGAGATCTTTTAGAGATATCTGAACTTGCAGGCACCCCACAAAAAAATCAATATGTTTTCTACAGCAGTATGTTCTTCCTCTACATTTGTAAAAGCTAGCTAGGAGATAAACAGCTTCCAAGCTGATGAATAACCTATCCCAGGTCATCTAGAAACAAACAGCACTAGTTAATAACAGGCAAATAACAAACCATTATAAACTCCACATTAGGGGCCTGATTCACTGCTGCTCATTCCCAGCTTTTGAGAATACACCTTACTGAAATGATTAATTCAAACTCAGTAAGTCAAATTTTTCACAAATCAGAGAAAAAACCTTCAATCCTCTTCACCGTCTTTGAGTCACTATCTTGCTCACAGAATTACTTGCTTCAGGTTACTCACAGCTGTACAAGGAGTGCAGAATATGACCCTGTATATCCTAGAGTCAGCCTGATATGAAGATGTAAGTGATAATTTTTAAAACATTAGTGTTCTGATGTGTTTTTCCCCTTTTCTTACTGCTCACCTCTACTAGGTTCCTGTAAAAGATTGAGGAGAGGCAGTATGGAATGAGAAGTTGCTGCAGTAGACTGGAATATTTATGAGGACTACATAGCACATTACCAATCAGGAACTGCACCAACACTCATGTGATTCATATTACAGTGACTGCAAACACTAGAGCTACAAGAAAACTGTTATCGAAGGGCCTCAGTGACAGTGGTGATTAATTGCCATTGAGACAATGACATTTATTTAATTTTTAAATTAATGGGGTGTAAAGGTTTCTTTTGTTGTCTCTCACCTGTGTGGACTCAGAAGGTCCAGAGCTGACGTGGACAGGGTTCAGGACACTGGGGATGCCGGGGATAGGTCTCTGGGTAGGAAAGGTTGGAGCAGGATGGATGAGTGGAGGGCTGTGTCCAAAGGCTGAACCTAGGGTTTGCTGACGACTTATAATTTGCTGATGCATTTGCTGGAGGGATACTGGTGTAGGAGGGTATGTGAAACTCAGAGCAGGGCTAAATTTGGGAAAAAAAGGAGGGAAGAGGGAGGAAAAAGATGAGGATCATTACAGTAAGGAACCATACAGATTAAAACTTTAAAATATATTTGATATCTTTAAACTAATTGAGGCCAGATTTCCCCCTCTCCCTCATATCCTTTATGCCCCAAAGGATGATAAATCCTGATTTAAAATCCAGAGTAGCCCTGGATTTATTAGTGAGTACAAAAATGATACCATAACAAAACATAACATATTTTCCTAACCTCTACCAGGAAACCACAGAAAGCCGACTGAAATAAAATTCAGAAAAACTGAAATAAAAGGCAGGCGGTTCAATAACAGCTATTTATTGCAATAACAAACTTTATATAAAGAAAAAGAATGGGTGCCTACATGCTTTATAGTACTTTTATTGCTAATGCAGTTCCCCTATGTTCGCGTGTATGAAGTAGTTCCTTTAATCTTGGCTCATGCTACGCTCTTTCATATGTCTCTAGATCTTATTACAAGAGGAGAGAAAATCAATTGGTTAAATGTGTTCTGAACACCATGCTTGTCATATCACTCATTTGTTTGCAAAGATGGAAAGCTCAGTTCATCCAGAATGTCACCTAAAGAATTTCCATCAGTGCCATTTGGTTACAGAAATTGATGGATTAACCTTTCCCCTCTGAAATTGGTGATCAATGATTTCCAAAGTAGAAATATTCCAATGGGAAAGCACTTCTCCTTCTTCCAGTTAAACAACATTAAATGTCTATTAAAGCCCATTATGCATGCTAATACCTGTCATCACTTCATTAATTCACCATATTTCCCAGACCACAGTGACTTAGGAAGAAATTACACTGCCATCTAAAGACCTATTTTGTGGGTAGTGCAAAAGCATTCTTTGTGTCACAACTGAAAAATAAATGGTGTGGAACTAAATCTTCACATACAGGAATAAGAGATCATCCTGTAAATATTTGCCAATAACTTCCAATCATAAAAGGAAAAAAAAAAAAGAAAAAGAATATTCATCATTAATTAAAAAAAATACACTGAACTACCAGAGTTCAAAAAAGCCACAGGAATATAAAACAT
This sequence comes from Cettia cetti, assembly GCA_013401135.1. Taxonomy (NCBI): domain Eukaryota; kingdom Metazoa; phylum Chordata; class Aves; order Passeriformes; family Sylviidae; genus Cettia; species Cettia cetti. Next base: position 13,510 of record VZUI01055503.1, on the reverse strand, counting down.
TTGGTCTCAAAAGAGAGGGGTGCAGGCATTATACCTCCCAAGAATCAAGGCTCCTTCTAATGTCAAATTTATCCAAATTAACATTCTGAAGTCTTAATTGCAGTTGCTGTGAAGTGCATTAACTAAAAATACTGTGATAAAAAAAAATCATTTTAAGTAATAATTCTACAGATATCCTGTGTTCAGTAATATGACTATACATTTTGTCTGACTACAGTCCATAAAAAGACAGCTTCAATGTGATTACATTACTATTATTCCTGGTGAGAACCCTCCATTACAATAGTTTGCCCATTTAGGACAGAATATCATTAAGAATACCCTGGGAGAATTTTACTGGTCTTTGAGGAACTCTCTTTTCATTCTGCATTGTATTCTTTCTAATAAAGGGAGGCAGAAATGTAGTGAAAACAGTAATTGTTCACAGCAAGATTTAGGGAGAAATCAGTAATAATATTCAGTTATTGAAGCTCTATAGTCCCTGCTAGTGTTCCTGTAAGCAACCATGAATGATTACAGCACGACTTAGCTAAGGTAGCCACTATGGATGATTAATAGGACATTAATCAAAAGATGCATATCAGGCTCAGAATTTGTTCACAAGCTTTCTTCTAATAGCTGATTTCATGTTCACTGAGCTCTATGCCAGTTTGTTCAATTTATTCTTCAGTGTACAAGCCATTCATCAAAGAGCATAATGATTTAACACCCCTTTTCCTTTTTAGTGAACAAACATTACTAAGTGTAACTGCTCTGGTCTGGTCATTAAAAACCACACAATTATACTGCTATACATGAGGTTTTAAAAAAAACCTCCTTACCATGTCCTGGTGTTTTTTGCTTCCACGCATACAAGGTGAGTTCACCTCACACACTAGACGGCACCATCCTGAAGATGCTATCAAGTTTACCAAGGTCAACAAACACAAACAGTTTGGATCATGTATTTTATGTCTCTGTGAGTGGTTAAAGCCTAGGACACTTTCACCCTTCAGATGAGTCAGTTTAAAAGAAAAAAATAAGTGGACTGATTTAATTTGCAGTTCCAAACACATGGCAGCCTTTAGAAATACAGGTTGAGTTTTGGGGGGATTTTTTGACTTTTTTTTCCATTTGACCATACACAACAATACCTAGCTTTGGAAGTCCAGGTTCAAACTTTTGTAATGTCCTTCAGACCCTACATGGTAAAAAGACAAGTGTATGACTCAAGCAGTGCAGTGTCTAAACATTAAGTAAGTATACTTGCTATTATCCTCTCTACATAAATTAAAGTTGCCTCCAACAAAAGGATAGATTTTAACTCCTAGAGATGTCCTTGTTATCTTCATACGTCTTAACACTGTACAAGCAGTAAGTATCCAGAAAGAGGATGCTAAGCCAGGCATTGACAAAATTGTAGAGTAGAATAGAGGAGACAGACATCATCTTAGCTAGAGGTTCTTACTGGAAAACAGCAACACCAGCATCAGATGTATTAGGACACAGCTGGACAGATGTGCTAGGTGAAGAAGGCATCCTTTTTTCTTTAGTATCTTTCTTTTACCTTGTGCTCGTCTGCAAGGGTTGAGTCTAAGGGACTAGGATTTTCCTATGGAGCCTGAAAACCTGCACTTCATTCCCTCTACCTCCAAACTTTAAACATCTCAGAATTAAATTCAAAAGGTGATTGTGAGGGAGCACAGGAATAGCCAGCGCAGCTAAGGGGAGTAACTCAGAAATGGAGACAATGGTTCTGCCATCAGGGTGACTTCTTAAATTGCTCAGATAGCTGCCTTCAAATAACAATTCTCTCCAGCTATTTCTGAAGAGCTCCTCATAAGGCAAATTGACCTGGCTGGGTTTAATGTCACTGGCATGCAAGATGTTGTCACTGGGCAGCCTGGAGGATTTTTCTGATTTGAACAGATCAGAAGGTTCTGAAGAGAACAGAAGCTGGTAGGTCTTTCTTTCTTTGCCTTTCAGAAACCATACAATAAAGATAATGTTGAGGGCCAAAAAGAAGAAAAATAAATCAAAGCTCTCAACACTGCTGGCATAGTGTGCTCTATTGAGAAGAGAAGGCCTGGATTCTTGCCCTCATTCCCAAAGTTTTTCACTACATTTTGTTGAGCAACTCTTGAACACAGGATGTTTGGGGAATCTCTGTAGCCCAGAGCCCCATGTGATCCTTCTGCCTCGATGAGCAGCCGTATGTCCTCCTGCTGGCCCTACCAAGGTCACACTGCTTCCTAGCCAGGTGGCCAGCATCAGCAGGAATGCCGGACAGTGGCACCAGTTGCCCTTGTCCATTTGTTCCAAACACATCTGCTTATAAATCTGCAGCAATGTCACCCAGGAATCACCCAAAACTCATGCCCAAAAGCAGTCAAAAAGACCTGAAAGCAGCGATTTTGAGGCTCTGGAACTACTAAAGCAAACAACCAGGATTTTCAAAAGTGATGAGTAGTTCCAGAGGCCTCATTTTGAGTCATGTTTTTTTTTAAGACAGTTTTAAGAGGCTGTATTTCAGACAAGGAGAACTCAAGACTTCCAAAATCCAGATACCTACCCCAATTGTTCCATGTTTTCCAAAACACCAACAACTTCAAAAAAATCTTGAAATCACAGAAATGTAAATGAACTATGAATCTTTTCCTTCCATCTACCTACTGAGGTATGACAATTTACACCATTGCAGGGAAATTCATTTGTATTTCTTTAAAGACTTTTAAACAAAGTAGAAAAGGAAAAGATGAAAGTATGAATGGCTGCTAAAAATTACATGCCAGTTATCTTTTTAGTTGTTGAGTTTTATGAGGAATAAGAGTTAGAAGAAACGCAATATTTCTGCTTAAGCATTCAATAACTCATATACACTGACAGAAAAGCACATCAATGACGCCATTTATTTTATCATACTGTGGGCTTTTGTGTCTGTCTGTCAGTCTGTCTGTCTGTCTTCTCCTCATCTGCAAAGTCTCAAACTCCCTTTACTGGAGGTAATGCAGGGCAGTGAACTACACTGCAATTACATGAGCGCATCAAATTTTAAAGAACAGACATCAAGAATAAAAACAGATTTATAATCAAAACCACACTTCGTGGCTACTCTGTGGCTATCCTGTTAACAAGCTAGTCCAGTTTCTGGTCAACTCTGCAGAATTTACAAAACATCTGTGAATTAAAGTCAGGAAAAAATCCTTCTTTCCTACACATTGCATAGGTGAGCCTAAGAAGGCAAAAATGCTGAGCAGATTCCAATTTTGTGAATACTGCAAGGATTATCTCACTATATCACAGTAATTTTCTTCCCAAAAACTCTGAAGGCACACCTTCTTTGTGTTACAAAATACAAAGTTCTGCAAGATCTGATGCATGGAAGTCTTGCCCAAGCAGCTGCTTTCCCCTTTCTGGTTCTGCTTTGCAAGGTTTTAGGACAAGATCTTCCCAAGCATGTTAATGAGGGAGCATTAATGAAAGACATAGGGGAACAATTTGAAAGAGAGTAAAAAAAAAAAGCATTTATGGACTTTTGGAATAGCTGCAGACATAGCCAGCAGGTTTATATGTGACTAGACAACTCCAAAGACAACAGTTCCATAAAGAAATACTAAAAGGAACAAGCAAGAGTGTATACTTTGCAGTTGCTAACCTAAAGAACATTGATCCTGGCAGAGGACTAAGAGAACAAAAGTGAGCAAGCAGCGGGGTTCATGTGCTTCTTAAATAGCATCCCCTGTTTGCACCATCAGAGACACTCTAACTGGAATAACACCTCTAGTTTGACCCAGTAGGATATTTCTGATGTTTTTAAACTATTTTTCCTTCCTTTTTAAACTTCAGAAAGATAAATTTGTTTCTTTAGGGTATCTTTATTTATTCATATAGAACCACATTATGTTTATCATATTAAAAGTTTCTTTCCTATCCTCTATCTTAAATATTTTCTGAAGATCCAGTACTTCGTTATTCTATGCAGCACTCAGTATCTGCCTTCCCCTTCCTCTCTTTTCTTTTTTAAATATTTGAAATTATTTCCATACCTTCTTCCTGTCCATTCTGGGAAAAACAGGTGAACTCTATTTCAACTCATCCACATAATTTTTCATACTTCTGATCTTTTTCTTTGCTTGTCCTTGTAACACCCCAACTATCCAACATCTTTTGAAATAAAACTATGCAGAACAGGTGACTGGACAGGAAGATGGGGCATAGTGAGACACACTGTCTCCATCTAGATCACAGAACAGGAGAAGACCTCAGGCCTTTTGGCCTTTGAAGGGTCTTTGATGTCTGGGTGGTGCATTCACAATCCTAACATTCGCTTCATGAGGGAGGGTGCAACCAGCACTGCAGGGGGACATGCAGGCCCCTTCTGACTTGTGGAAAAGCCTTGGCACTCCCTGTTTGCTCTACAGCCTCCATCACTTGTTCTTGCCATCAGGGACTTACACTAGACAGACCAAGTTATAGAAATCCCTCCAAAAAGGACTCCTGTTTAAGAAAGGGCTAAGTAATTTGTAGGTGGACTGCCTTCATGTTCAATAAAGTTTATTATCACGAACTAGGATAACACCTAGTTAACTTTAAAATGCACTTCTGTTTGGAGCAATTTACCCACAATATATGTAATACTCATGCTCAAGTAGGTACAGACATCACCACTGGCTCATTATCCCTTAAGAGCTGCACGAAGTCTGTGGACAAAGGGAAACCAAGAAATTGGGGTTAGCAGGAAACTACTATGTTGGAAGAATATCTGGACTCATTGAATTCAATTATGTTTATATCCTTTATTTAGACCAGGCCAGAATTTCACCTTTGGTTCTTCATTTTGATTTTCAAGGTCCTTATAAATTGTTTATGAAAGTTGTTAAGAGGCAAACAAGCAGCTTTACTGTTTTACAAATGGACCCAGCTACTGTTCAGGAAAGTACTCTAATAACTCTTAAATACTTCTGAAGAGAGACTGACTTCAGCAAGTCCTTAAATGCTGTCCTAAAGCCTTGGTCTTACAGACACAGTAATCTCAACTGAAGTGTTAACAGTGATCAAATGCTGCTCTTCACATGCTCAGATGCTTTTTTTTTTTTTTTTTTAATAAAATCTAATATAAGAAACAGCTTCATTCATCCCATGATACACTGGCACTGTTCAAAATACAGGACATATGTAAACATGGCTGGGAGTGAGCCATGAGTGCTGAGGGGATCTACATAAGCTGACTTCATGCACAGAAGTTTATATAGATCTTTTGATGGAACAATGTGTAAGATGCAGCCAGGAACACTGCATACTCAGATGTGAAAAGCTGTGGACAGTCAGCAGGACAGACTCATACTCAGACCCCAAAGAGGTTCAGAAGAAAACAAACCAGTGAGTTCTCCTTAGACGAGGACACATAAGGTAAGAAGCAACCAGTAACAACATGCAAGAAAACAGTCTCCTGTTGTTTGAGTTGGCAGAAACAGGAATTATGTATGCTCCTTCCAAACACACAGTAGTGAGTAAAAAGAAGTTTCCAACTCTGTCCTCTACTTTTCCTCATGGCAACAACCTGCAAGAGTGAATGTTGACAAATCACTTGGTAACCTTGCAGCCCTGAAGAGATTTGTGAAACTCTTACTGTTTCCAGTATCTTAGACACAAAACAAAAACCAAGCAGCATCACAGGAAGTGAGTCTTTAAAATGCACTTCTGTTTGAAGCAATTTATCTATAATATATGTAATACATTTAGTAATAAGAAATTGTGCTTTAAATTCTGTTCCTCTCCCTGAATTTTTTAACTGACAACACTGCCTACTTTGAGTAGGCAATGCAGAACACTCATCAGTAATTTTTATGGCTTGTTAGTCAAATACAGGGGAAAACAATACCAAACTTTGACTATGAAATCAGACATAGTGTGATCTTGAATGAATAGGAGACTTGAAATCCTTTGAAAAAATATTTCAAAAATGACTAGTTTCAAATATCCCTCTGTATCTGTAACGTTGACACGTTGCACCAAAAATCACTAACTTAGAGACCAGTCATCTAAATGAATTGGTAAAAAAGATATATCCTGCATCTAATAAAGTAGAGCATGTATTTTACTAGGTTTTCCAGTTTTCATCAGATAATAACCATCATTGTAACCATTTTTTTAATTCACATACTTTTTTTTTTTTTTTTTTTTTTTTTTTTTTTTTTTTTTTTTTTACTTTTCTATTACCAGTTTAAAATTAACAGAGTCTGTGGTCTGTACTTTCTCTTCAGCTTACCTTATTATCTATTCTGTTTTATCTGCTAGGCTAGGTGAAATTTTTCTTCATGAATACATTGCCATATCCAGAGTAAAATGGCATCGTTTCACTGAGAGCAACGGGGCCACACTGATTAACCTTATGTGCTCCGACAGCACTGTCAGCTTTGTCCTTCTCACTGGATTATTCATGTGAAAGAATCCTTAGTATCCTAACTGGACTTCGTATTAATGGTACCTTGCATTATTTATCTGTGCTCCCTCCATGCAGGCTCATGCCACTTCTAGCAAACATAATTTTGAATTAAATTCATGGCAAAGCACTTTTGGGCTTCTAAAACCGGTATAATTTATTACATTCAAAGTGGTAATTAATACTTGATTTTAGGGTCTGAAAATAAAGTAATGAAGTGCTAAATTCCAGCACACTTGTCTTAGCTTGAGAACTTTCTTGGAACTAATATTGCTCTAGGTTCAGTGACTTTAAACTCTTTGACTAACACTGAACCAGTCTGGAGCAAGTTGCTTCAAATGGACTTAACTACAAGATCTGTAGCATACAGATTTACAGGCATGTAATGCATAATCTCACTTGTATATAGGTGCACCTGTACATGTAAATGTGCAGGCAAGACGTGCCTGCATATTCAGCATTCTTTATGTTTCTCAGCTCCTTAGATTTTGCACTTTACAAAGGCAGAAATCTTGCCATTCATGTTTCTGCTGTTTCTGGTAAGAAACATCCACCATTTTCTAATGCAAGATATAAGTGACCTCCGAAAAAACAATCTCCGTGAATGTAATCCCCTATAATCTACATAAGCTTTGTGCAGGATGCTAGCTGATATATCTATGTCAGAGCCTCATATAGATGCAACTTTCTGTAATACTGGTGAATTTCACTTTTATTAACTTTGTGGCACTTCTCTGTCATTCACATTTCTTGAAAGAAGGTATGAAAGGAAGCTATCATTGCAGGATAGAGCACTATATTCCCTCTTTTAGATTAACCACAGCACAAGACCATGGAGAATAAGGTCCTATACTCACATATGTGAGGGTCTAGTTATAGTAGGACCTGTTTCAGTGGGGTTACACTTGACTGAATTTGACTCAGTCTGAATTGAAACAAAGCCTTCATTTACAACATATTGCATGCAATTAATTAGAAAGCTTTTAATGTAAGAAAGGCTTTCAGTCAAAGTCAGCTCTGCATCTAACTTAGCAGATCCCAATATTAGTGTAATAGAACAACAGAACACCTAGAATACTGACCTAATTAACAAACTCTTTGTTCTACACATCATATTGTAACGAGCTTCTTGCAAAATGTTGTTGTGAACCTATTTTGTTCTACCTGTGCTACCCTAAACAGACCCTTCTTCGTTTCAATAACCAGCATTTGATTGTGTTCTTTCACACAGATATAATTACAGAAATACACAAAGTTACAACATACAGTCTAAAACACAAATCAAAGGTAAGAATAAAGTAGTTGGACTTAAGCACAGGCTAGATACAAATTCTCAGATGGGGTCTTCTGTTTCATAATGCAATTGTCAGCAATCTGGGCATGAAGCTGAGAAATGAAAAAATTATATCTGCATATGTGACAAAATTATTTTGAGCAGCATGGTGAAAGCTAAGTGGTTATCTTTAGAGCCCAGTATGCTAGATGAATGAGCAATACTGATAGCAAGATGCATATCAATACTGAAATGGAGTCAGAGCTACTCATCCACTGGTTCTAAATTAACTGAGATAAATGACAAGAAGCACTTGCTTGTCTCAATGCAGAATTCAATGAAGGAATGAAAATTTGATCAACATCAAGCTATGGCAAAAACATGTTAAAACAATTGGCTGGGGAAAAAAACCAGAAAAAATCATGGTGCATTTAAATGGCTGGTTCTCCCCTAGAATATTATTGCATGTAGTAGAAGGAGACTTTCACACAGGATCAGCAGAAAAGACAATACAAGAACTCTAAAGAGCAGGCTGAAAACATCAGAAAGGAGATGAATAAGAGAGACATAATAAGAATATATAAAATATTGAATAAAGAAGGAGGATTGAGAACATGAGGTCTTCCTATCTTATGAGACATTCTGTTAAATTCAAAACCTGGCTAATTTAAACCTGAGAAAAGGATACTATTTCCTTTTTATTTTACCAGAGTGTATTATTAGACTGTTGGGGTCTCTGCTAAAGATACTTTCACTTTCCTCTGTTGATAACTTTATACTTCATTTGGATATCTTAACTCTGTTTTTATTTTTCTCTTGATTTTCTCTTCGTATTTGCAAAGAAAATTACTATCTAGTCACTCATCTATAGATACAGTGCACTGACTCATTATACAACAAGCATTCTATACAAGGAACTTGTATGAGATGAGGAAATAACTGAGAATCCAACACCTGCTTGCAGAAACACAATTCTTGTCTTCCTCACTGATGCTACTCCATTGCTGCCTAAGCTCACCCTACAAACTTGGCTATGCCTTTCTAGTGCTCTTTGTAAAAGTATCCTTTCTACCATTCCATGATGCTTCAGATCAACCCAGAGCAAAGTGACAGGAGCCAGAGCATCCAGGGTCTGGCGTAATTAACCACACTATGTTAATTGTTCTGATACTATCAGGGAAGCAGGGCAACACATGAGGAAAAAAAAAAAGTGCTATTGTGCTTTCTCAGTTTCTTTCCAGCCCTCCCAAAGGGCTCTTGTGCTCACATGAAACTGAATTTTCACATTATTATGAGACGGCTACGTTATATTCACAGTTGTATCTGCCTAGACCCAAAGAAAGTCTCTTGTAGTAGGTGGAACTAAAACACCTTGGATCTGACAGTGAATTTGGATCATTTTCTGAAAACTGACTTGGTAATTTTGGTATCACAGCATTGCCAAGGGACTAAATTTCAAGGGACTAGAGGTTCTAAATTTCCAGTCCCACAGAACACAATGTCCCAGCCTCCCGTGTGTATTAAAGACCAGTTAATCTTTTGTAAAGGTTTTTGATCAGTACTCTTAGATCATGGGAAGTGATTACCCCCTCTATACTCACTCTAAACCATGCTGTCTCTCAAACAGAAGTGCTACTGAAGTGCAAAGTCTAATAATTGTCACAAGTAGCAGATATAACATTAAGTATATCTTGACAAAGGATTAATAGCAGGGGTGCTGCACTGCAGGACTGAGGCAGGTAACCAAATGAGTAAATGGCAAATGAAGGATAATCATCATTTGATGCTATTTCACACATCTCTTTTCTGCATAATCTGTCCCAGCTGAGACCTAAACCAGGTGTTTTCAAATGCACAAAGTAGAAGCTCTACCTGGTGTGCTAAAGGAGATCCACTATTAGCTGTCAGCGGGAGTGTCATCTCCTTTTCAAGTACTCAGCCAGTAGTCAGGATACTGACTACACTGCCAGCTGACAATGGCAAAGCACCCGCCAAGCCCAGTTCTCTCTGGATTGTGCTAAACTACTAGTATTTATTATTCAAGCTACAGTAGTATCCATGTCAAACACCAGAGCCCTTCTGTGTTTGGCTTTGTACAGAGACCAAAATGTGGCTCTTTTCACCTGATTTCATCCTCAGCATCCCACAGTGCTCATGTAGAGGATCCAATGCTGAAAAGCTGTGTGAAGCACAGGATGTAATCTTTCAGCCTCTTTTTTTAGTCAATGCAAAGACCAGTGAGGTCCTGGAGACATTTTTTTTAAGACAAGTAGTACCTTTACATAAATGGGTGTACAAGACTATTGAACGCACAAAACTAAACATACCAGAAGTAAACTTGCCCATATCTTCATGTGCTGACTCATTAGCTTTTAGTTATGTGACAACACACCCCTTTTCCTCTCTGCATGATTCATAACTTATTCACACAGACATACAGTAGCCTTCAGCAAGAGGCCCTCTGGTATTTTTCTTCTCTGCGCCTGGAGTAATGCTCATAGGCCTTTCTTCCCTTGAATTTAAACCATCAATGAGTAATTATTGACACCCTCCTGAGCTCTTCCACTGTGCTCATCACTGTATAATCTAATTGCTTCACAAAACATTAATGCTTTCAACCTCCCGCTGAGGTGAAGGGGAAGAACTCATTTTGCACAGGAACATGAATCAAAGAAAGATGGAGGCAAAAGGTGTCACTCACTGCAGTTGCCCAATATCAGGCAAGATCATCTGGACTAGTTAAAATGACACAGCACATGAAATGTTCAAAACAGCTGTCAGGATCTTCAAGTCACGGTTAGTGAGCAATTTGGCTCTACTGTAGAATTAAAAGTGGTACTCTGGTACTCCAGAAGACAAGCTGACCTGGTGGTCACTTCTGACTAATTCGGTTTGCCCAGTATCAGTCTGGAATTGTGTTGCAAGGGCATAGTCTGCCCTGCAGGCAGCAAACAACCAGGTAAAAGGCTCCCTCCTCTTTTAGGCTGCCTGGAACAGGTGAGGCTATGTCCTGTGGCTCTCACTGATCCACAAAGAATGTTCAGGATGTGCACTGAAGACGACAGGGGCCATACAAATGCTGTTAAACCCTGAAGTTAAAGATGGTATCAGAGCATAATCACAAGGGGGCAGTACCTTCATTCTCTGAATGACCAGCTACTGCGTACTTTATTTTGCAGCCTTTTCTCTCTTCTGCTGCGAGTCTATGTTGTGTTAGAAAAAGGCAGTTCATGCCAACTTGCTTAGCCTGTACAGTTTGTGGGCTGACTCCTGCCTCCTCTAAAAACTGCTTTCTGTTTCACAAAACTGTTATGGCTGGACAGACAGCTGAGCCTCCACAGGTTTCCCAAAGAGGTAACAGAGCGGCAGCTGCAGGGAAAGGTCCTCCTTCCCTCTGTGTGGGCCCTGGACAAGAACATGCTGAGTGCTTAGTTTATTTAACACATGCTAACAGAAAACTCTTAAGGGCCTATCACTTGGCTGAATAGGACAATTTTTCAAGAACAGCAAAGATCACATCTACATCATATAGGCAACATTCCTAGCAAAGTTCAGCTTCCCAGTAAAAAGGTAAGCAATAATTCTTCTAGTTTGTACAGAAAAATCTTTTCTTCCCTAACGTCATTTGGATAAATTAATAACCTTGCTGATGTTTTTTTGGAAATATTCAACATTAGATAGATATTTACCATGAAAAATTCTGCCAAGTGTAAACTATTTGGACTAAGTTAAAAAAGATAGGAAATAGTATCAAGAAGTACAAGGATTGTGTAATGTTAAGTATAGTTAATGCTACTGATACTATTGAAAGCAGAAATCCTTCCTGTCTTGCAATCCCATTCTAGTGGCTTGCTGAATTGTACCACTTTCTTTCAGCAACTCTAATGATGTTAACCTGCAAGTTTCCAGAAGGTAGGATTTTATACCAGGAAGTGGTTTTTTTCTAGACTTTGATCATGGTTGCTGATCCAGGATATTAAATGGGATGAACCTATGGTTTTATTCAATACAACAGTTCTTGTGTTGAATGCATTATTTGCAAGAGAGTGAGTAATAAATTTGGTTTTACTGACAGTCCTGTTGACATCTAATCTTGGAATTTTTTAAGGGAATGAAATGTGGTTTGGGTTGAATACCTTACATTACTGTTTATTTTAGTTTATATAGACAGGTTCACATGGGAGAAGTTAAGGGGAACCAACAGAGGTGAGGTGCAAAGCAGGAAGAAGAGCTCTCCCTTTCCTTCCTCTCAACTGAGAAGAACGGAGGTGTAAATTTCCAACTTTGTATGCTAAATAGACATCAAAATAAATTAAAAAAAAAATCTTAATTCAAAATCACGTGAAGTTTTGTATTATGCATTCCTGGGAAGTATGACCAGGAAGGGCTGAAAGCTTTGGTCAACCACAGGTTCAGTCACACAAGCACTACTTTTTTCAGATCACAAGACTCAATCTGAAGGCTCCCTAGAATCCTTACTCAGTCTTTGTCCCTAACTCCCTTCAGTTCCACAACTGTCTTCAACAAAGCTATTCCAGCTTTGCTTTGGAACAGTTAAAGGACAGAAGACACTCCACTGCAGAGACTATGCCAACTTTCATACACTATTTGCTTTACCAAAGTTACAAGCCATGGGAAAGAAGTTATTAAGTGCCATCCCATCTTAATGACAGTGCAGATAACACACCTCCACACAGTTGCATGCATTTGACACATGTGGTCCAACTGCTGCTAGCCATTGACATACATCACATTTCTTATTAAGGAACTTCATAATTGGGACCATGATTCCATTGACTGCAAAGTTGTATTGCAGAACTATGACATCGTACATGTGAAATACTACAGAGCTACTCAAGTACATCAGAGCTAAGAAGCACGACTATTTAAAAGTGCTTAAAAAGGAAAACACAGCAATTACACTAATACCAGTATTTACAGTGCTGTCACTCTAAAGAGTTTGTCAGGCTCATGGTTTCTAACACACCAGTTGCATGCCCATCTTCTCCAGGAGTGAAAACCCTCATAGCCTGTTTTCAAAGCTGTAAAAGTGTCATTTTTGCCACAGAGGCACTTCACAGATTTCACAGAATGTTCTCAGTTGGATGAGATCCATGAGGCTCATCAAATATGACTTTTTGAGTGAATGGCCCATACAGGGGGTCAAACCCATGACCTTGGTAGTGTTTTTGAACCTTGCCTAAAATGGGTGCCCCATCTCAAGAAACTGCTGTAGGGACTTGCTCCTTTGCCTCATTGCAAATTGAAGGTGGAAGCTGCTGTTAAACCAGGGCCCAGAAACACGCTTTAAGGGTTATAAATACAAGCCCAACATTTTCTGATACTTTGGAGAGGTGGGGGATTTTTTTTTTTTTTTAGAATACCAAAGGAGCTTTTAACATATAGCCATGCCACAAATACAAAAATGTTCTACGGTTGCATCTCCATTTTTCCTGTTGCAGCTCTTGATTTTCTTCCACTCCCTTTTCTCTTTTTACATTATTCCTTTAGTTCCCTCTCCTTTGTGCCCTATTTGTTTCCCTTTTCTGTACAACTTCTGTCCATCTCTTCATTTGCTACTCTGCTCTTCTGCCTCCAAAACAACCATTTCTGACTGTTTCCTTGCATACACAAGTGAAGCAGCCAAGTGAAAATCACAGCATTTCTGGTGACAGTACTTCCTTGGTACGAAGAAGAAGAAAAAAAAAGAATAATTAGCCAGAGAACAACAAATCTTTCAACACACACACACACACACACACACACACACACAAAAAAAAAAAAAAAAAAAAAAAAAAAAAAAAAAAAAAAAAAAA
>VZUI01055502.1:0-23050 GCA_013401135.1 Cettia cetti | reverse complement strand
AGAGGAGAGGAGAGGAGAGGAGAGGAGAGGAGAGGAGAGGAGAGGAGAGGAGAGGAGAGGAGAGGAGAGATAAATGCTTAAAGTATGTCAGCAAGATCAGGAAAATTTGAAGCTCTTTGGCTCCCTCAGCTGACATAATTTTCAATTATTTGAGTTAAAGGTTTGGAGAATACCTGCAAACTTTAACCAAATAGTTTTAAAGCTACTGAGCAACATTTAGAAAAAAATTACTTATAGAGATATCAAAGGAGACTTCAACACTTTAGATTCTCTCCCTACATGTCTTCATATTGTGATACGTATTTTCCAGGAGAAAAAAACTCTCGTTCCTAGAGGGAAAGAACTTGCAATCGCATTCCTGTAATTTTTAATAATCCATTTTTCATGGGCTAGCTTTGCATTATCAACTATTCTTTGTGCCAATGCCTCCTCTCCCATTGCAGAGCCTCCGGGCCCAGCTGGAGTGTGGAATGCACCCAACAAGTGGCCATTCAAGTCTGCACATGCCATGGGCTGCTTACTGCATTACATTTGCACCATTACAGCTCTGGAATTTTGCTGCTATTATCTACAAATCTTGTCCCAGTTGCTTTTCAAACATCACAGTAGTGCCAACAAAGCTTCTGTGCATTCCAACCCCAGGGTTTTAAAGGAAAAGTCTGCACTGAAAGATTTAACAACTAGCAGTTGGTCAATCCAAAGATTATCAGAGATATTCCTTCTGCTCCCTCCCTCCACTTCTTCCTTCTCACAAAATACCAATTGAGACTCCCGTTTTTGGAGACAGCATTAAGGACACACCATCCCAGACTGATGGAAAACATCTCCCCGTAAGTTCTGCATGGAATCACACTGGCTGGCATGGCCATTGCAAAAGCAGCTGCCCTGCACGACCATCTCATAGATGGCATAGTAGTACTTCTCAAGGGGATCACTGTGCCTCCTTCCAAGCAGAGCATCTCCAAGGGTGTGGAGTTTAGTAAAATTGATCCTTAGGTTTGTCAATGTAATGAGATCTGGAAGGAAAGAAGAGAGATCAGTGGCCCAAGTTCAGTTTAAAATGAACAATATGAAATCTTCAGCTTGAATCAGTCATCCAACAATTTTCCCATGGAGAAAAAATTATGAAAATGATCCACTATTGGCCAAGATCAGTAATGCCTACAGTGGCAGGGCAGGGACCCACTCCTGGTACACAGCTACATGAGTGTTAGCATCCTGCTTGGTAAGGCTCTGCATATTCCCAGCCACTGTCTTCAAGGGTTCATGTGTACCTCTGGGACTGCTCTCAAAAAGCAGTGTGGATTGGGCCTGAATCCAGAGGGAAACAAGGTTTAGTTTCATGTGCTGATGTGCTCTGCAGAGCTTTGCTGTTGGCCATCAGGGCTAGAGAACAAGACTGGCCCATTTCATTTATTAATACAATGTGTCCCTAAGGTCTTTAGGTACCTAATTTTCAACATCATTGATTTACACCAGCTGAGCTGTTAACTCTCTCAGTGTACAAAACAAACAATGCCAGCAAAATGTCTCTGGACAAAACATGCCATGTCCATACCTTGGATATATGGCACATATGGATTTTCTATTTCAAAGCTGGGATCCAAAGCTTTTAAAACAACCTGCAAAACAAATCAATAAAGCTCTAGAGAAGGAAAGAGCAGCCACAAAAGGGATCAAAAGACTGGCCTCTGCTTTTAGCAGACACAGACAAGACTCTTCAGTTCCACATATGATTTGAACTCATACAAACAGACACTTGACAGTACCTCGCCTTCAGTGGAGGGCTCGATGTCTGAATATCTTGAATCACAAACAACATCTCCAACACTTTTTGCAGGACCAGAAGGGATGTTGGGAAAAGAAGCTGCACAATCATGTGCGAAATATCTAAACACTTTCCAGGTCTGACCAAAATCGGCAGAGCGCTCAACCAGCATTGCTGCAGGCCGAAATGTCTGCAAGAAACAATTCAAGAATTGCCTAAGCAGGCATTAATAAGACACCCCAGTGGTTGTTATATTGATATTCATCTTTGGAGGATGTTAAAATTTTGTATTTGAGAGCTTATAAGCTCATTACAGGTACTGTGATGGTTACAGAGGTTTTTGAAAAAGCTCATTAGAACCTCTCTCTAGCAAAAGGGAAAGGTAACATTTCATATAGATATGTGATTATTTTCTAAGTAAGGAAGTTTACCATAACAATAGGAATTTTGTGCAAAAAAATTGTAATCTTCTGGATCATAATAAATATGCATGAGCTGAACTAAACTGAAAGAGCAACCACAGTTCAGGTATGTCTTACATTTTTGGAGTTTAATTTTGCAAAGTATTTTTTCAGTTTTAATTCTTGGATTTATAGAAAGTAGGACCAGAAGGCACATGAATAGGAAGCTGTTCAGTCTATCCTCCTCCCCTAAGGCAGGATCAACTATAATTTAACCATACTTGACAGGTGTTTATCTAATCTGTTCTTACAAACCTCTAAAGATGGAGCTTTCATTGCCTCTCTAAGCAATTTATTCCTGTGGTTAAGTAATTAGTGTAAAACATTACATAAAAGTTCTGGTAAAAGATGTACCTTAAAGGTCAGGATAAGATGGCTGAACTGGAATAAAGTTTCTAGGTCCAATCTAATGCTGACATGGTCAATGCCTGAAAAGAGAATGAAAATGAAGGGCACAATGTGTACATTGAAGGGGCTGCTGAGACAGTTTTCCCATGGGGGATTTAAAGATGCCTTTTCCAGCAGAGCACCTAGACCCTTTAGGGCATCCCCTGTGCACAAACCTGTGCAGCTGGACTGCTCTCTCTGGGGCAATATGATGTGCTCCCTTCCTGGCACTGTCACCAGCAATGCTGCATGCCACTGAGACTGCAGGAGGTGCCTGAAGGTCCTGCTCACATAATTCAGACTGCAAATTATGGTCATGGTAAGGTTCTGGGTTTGTGTGTTTCTAGATCTGGTTAGGTTTATTTTTTAAAATCCATCCAAATAATTTACTTACTGATAAGAAAGAAGAAGAAACTAATAAAATTACGCTTTTTCTTCACACTCAACAGAACTGTTGAACCCCTCTATACTTCCAAAATTTGTCATGAGCAGAACTACTGCACCAGGCATCTTCCAAAACTGTAACAAATATGGAAAAAGAATCTCCAGAAGTCACACGTTCTTTGTAGAGAGTTGTAGGAGCTCAGCTGATATCCCCATTGTTCTGCATGCACCATCTCAGGACTCCTGCTGACCAAGCTGTGCATGTGACCTCATCCCAGAATAAAGATAGGGAAAACAAGGAAACTTCCTTTTACAGTTGCCCCACAGCTTTATTGGCAGTGTTGTCCAAAGCCAGTGACAGATCCTTGCTAAACTCCATGAAAAAAAAAAGGCTTATGGATTTTCACTTGGATACTCAAAATAGAAGTAACATATCTTATTTTTCTATGCCTTAATTTCCAACCAATCAGAAGTTTTTCACATAATCACTGTATGTGAAATAAGACAGAGTAAATGTTATTCCTCCTAGCATGTCTTCCCAGAGAAGCAGTAAGGATACTATCACCAATTCTGGGATCCCATACATCCTCAGCAGGTTGCAGAGGACACCAAGCCTAGTGGCATTGTTGACACACGTGAAGGATCAGTGACCATCCAGAGGGACCTGGAAAAGCTCAAGATGTGGGCCCATGGGAGTCTGATGAGATTTGTCAAGGCCAAGTTCAAGGTGCTGCACCTCGGTTAGGACAACCCCCAGTATCAATACAAGCTGGGGGATGAACAGATCAAGAACAGCTTTGCAGAAAAGGAATTTGGGAATATCAGAATAAGGGAATTGATAGCCAGGCTTTATTTAATTTTTTTCCTAAACTATTAGTGCTTTAAAAATATTTTTTAAATGGGTAATTATGTTTTACACACTATTTTTACATTACATCTGTGGGCAAATGTATGTTTTGCCCCAAATAAAAATTCTCTGAAAATTCACAGGGCAGACACCCTGCGGAAAATATATGTCTTTCATGTATAACCCAGCATTTCCACAGATCCTCTGGTCAGCTCTTGGAGGTGCTGAGTTTAAAACTTGTCCATAGAAAAACAGACTTTCTGAAATCTTATCTTGCTACACACAAATGAGTTAAGATCATTCCGTATTACCTAATCAAAGAACAGATGCAGGTTTTTTTCATCTCTTCAGGAAGGCAACTTTGTGAAGGCCAATTACATAAAGAAATCTCACAGTAACATTTTGCAGTAATATTTTCTTAAAGACACTTACCATTTTCTGACTGCCACCACTTCTTTTTCCTTTCAGGCTCAAACGTTGTGATAACATTTTCCACCATGTGACTGTTGTGCTGGGTATAGGGGTTATATGGGTATCTGGAATCACAGAGAAAGCACTTCTCTTCAGTCTAGAAAACAAAATGAGCAGAATAAAGCTTAATTTGGATTCTTCACTAAAAATTAGGTGGATATACAAATATTTATGCCATTGCAAGGCTTGAACCTGTCTTGCTTTGGATGCCTGTGCTTTTAATCACTCAGGCTTTTCATATGCAAACCCAAGAGAACCATCATATGCACGAATCATGCACATAGAAAGTGTTAGTCATGGTCTTCCCTAGGTACTTTATAAAAATTACACTTTTTCAGTTGTGGAGAAGGCATCTCAGTAAGAACAGGTACAATGTAAGCAGTTGGTTTGGGATGGCACCACCACCCTGACCTCTGTCAGTGTCTTTTGAAGCATAGGGAAAATGGGAAAGGCTAAAACCAATACAAAGAAGGAAAATCAGGATATCAATAGCATACAAGGGTCTTGTTTGAAAATATTACAAGCAGAAGATGAAGGTAGCAAAGATTAACCGATATCTCAGTTCTGAATGAGAGGCTTTGATAATGAGGGCAAGGAATTCCTGTTAAAGGTGATAAGGTGGGGATTGAGCAGGACACCAAGAAGAGGTGACAAGGTTAACATGCTGGGCTTGGAGATGACCTGTGTTGAGCCATGTGAAAAGCCTGAGCAGCCAACACAGCCAGCAGGGTCCTGGGGAAGCATTCAGCAGGGTTTGCAGGGGTGGATGCACTGCACAGGCTGACTCCAGGAGATTTGGGCAGACCCTGAGTGTGAGGATGTGGGAATAAGCCACAGCAGAAGGTGATGCCCAAGCTGTGCACTTGGTTGGTGGGGACAGTGGCAGGAAGAAGAGGGGATGACACAGTACCCCAGAGGGACCTGAAGGAGGGGGTATGAGTTCAGTGCCCATGGCTGGGAGGCTGGAAATGACCCAGAAGGAGATGTGTGGAGAGGCACCCCACTTGTCACATTCAGGATCCACAGAGAAGAACTTGGAATGGTTTTAAGATTTTTGCAGTATGAAATCACCTGGGAATTATTTACATTTAAATAAATGAAGAGATATAGATTTACAGGCATGGCGTAATTAATGTATTTTAAACCTGGTAAATATGTATTGTATTCAGTCATTCTATACTACACTTGACAAGTGTATGAATGCACATTTTAGAAGATGAGAGAAAAATAAAAAAATACTCTATTATCTCATTTCACAAAGCTCTGGTAAGGAGAGCTCAGATTGTTGAAGCAGTTGGAAGGACTGTGCACACTCACACTCTGGTTTATATAGACATACAATAGTACGCTGGGGCAACTTGTGTTTAAAATTGCTCCATAAAAATCAGCTCCAAAGGACAAGCATGTGAATGTCCATATCTGGAAGATCCTATTTGCCTCTGAATTGTGCAGCTTTATATTCTCCTCGACACTGAGTGCCCTGTCTTTTCCTTTCAAAACATGTGTAAGTAGTAAATCCAATCACTGAGCTAAAACCCACTTAACCAATATTTTAAAAACAGTATGAAAGATTAAAAATGATTTGTTGTGCTTTCCAAACACAAACCAGTTGAATTCTATTTTTTCCCCATCTGAATCCCAGCTAAATCCTGGCTCTTGGTAGCTTGCCATGTTGACTAACACCCATTTTCATGAGTAAGGTTTGCTCTTATGAAACCTGACACAGGTCATCAGGAGGGGAACTGGGAGAGGAAGAACTTTGGTTCACAAGATGCAAAACTTCCTGGTCTGCCTCCAGCAAAGCATTTAAAATGTGCTGTTGAGGAAGCAAAATTGAAAGTGAAGTGGGACTCTGATGCACTCTAGGTAACAACACATTTAGGGCAAGCTGATGGAACAGAACACATTGCCACAGCGTCTCTCTCTCTCAAGCGCTGGAAAGCAGCAGATTTTGTAGTTTTCACCCTCTTCAGGAGACAGCCACCAGGGGTCAAGATATGTTGAAGCAGCATTAAATCACAGGGATTATTGCAGAACAGCTGCTCCTTTTCATGAGTCTGTATTTACACAATTCAAAGGATAAGTACAGGCAAATGAAAATATTAATTTTTTTATTGCTCTTTGATCTCCTCCTAAAAGGCAAGAATAAAAGGCAATCATCCAGCTTTAGGGTCAGAAAGATGATTCAGACTATTTCAGCAAAGGAAAGATATTTACATTTTGCCAAAAACTGTGGATACAATGTGCAACTTGGAGCAGTGCTTGGTTCCATGTCCATACTTCACTCTGCAAATGTGTCACAACATTAAGCTAGAAGGTCATAAACTGCAATTATTTTCAATTTATTATAAATAAGGCTGTGTTTTAACTTCCTATTCAGCTAGGCTGTTATTTAGTGAAAATATTTCTATTTGTGACAATTTATTACTCAGTGGGGCCAAGTCCTCCAGGGTGTAGAAGAGGGGAATCCTCATTTCTGTACACCTTCTGTATACCCAGTGGTTCCCCCTCATCACTGCAGCCAGGGAGTGAGAGGCATCCCTCCAGTCAGCAGATCATTTTGGATCTGCTGACCCACCCACATGGCTAAAGCCTGAACCACAGCATTAGGTCATCTCTTTTCAGAGGCAGCTTTCTGCTTTCAGCAACACTGGCCTCATTTCACATCGAAAGAGAGGAGAGTATGGTGTGAATCTCTTAACAGGCTGCCTCAGGTCTCAGCAAAATATGAATGTGTCCTCCAGAGAAGGTCCTGCAGCCTGTGGGACCCCACTCCCCCTACACTCACACACACAGAGTGGGCTTCACCTCTGGGGCCTGAGTGGGAAGACAACTTGCAGAACAATGTTCCTTCAGAAATCCCTGTGCTCAATCCCCATGCATCTCAGGGATGTTTCTCCCCCTTGAGAAGACACACATGGCTGTGGAGGGTGTTTGCTGCCAAACCCTCCATATGTGCTGCAGTGAGGCACAGCCTTCCACCAGACTTAGTGTCACTCTGGCTGATAATTATTCAGATAACTCCCACAGGAACTTCCTAGTCTGGGCAAATTCCCTATACAGATGAGAATATGTTTAGTAAGAAGAGTTCAGTTTATTAAACAAGAAAAAGCAAACCAACCTCTAGGTAGCCTATGATGCAGTACTTCTGAGGGCTGTTCATCCCACAGGTTGACGAGGCTGTCAGTTGCTTGCTGCGGCCCTGGAGAAGGTCCCCGAGGGCTGGGTGGCAGGACCCAGCATCACAGTCATGCTGTGCATGCTGGGGTCTTATCAGCACTGAGCATAAAAGAAGATCAAAGAAAGATTATATTGTTTTGTATAGCCAGCAGTAGTCTCCAGACAAAATCTGTTAAATCCCAGCACAAGCAGGAAACTCAATTATCCTGTGCCTGTACCCCTTTCATCCTTAGTTACACATTTTTTAAAGAACTTCAGTATATAAACACACCTGCTGCAAATTAATCATGAAAATATAGCTAGCATATTGCAAATCTATGCTAAAACTGAAATTTTCAGCACATTATTATTCAGTAAAAATGCCGGTCCGCCATGAGCAGTACTTTGTTGTGCTTCCTGCCCTGACATACCCATTGCCAGCAATCCTACAAAAGAACAGTGAGCATTTCAATTGACTCTGTGAACAGAGACAGATTTGAATTAATTCCACTTATTTCTGTTGATTTCCAAGTTATAATGGTGGAAATGAGACCAAGATTGAGAACAGGATTGACGATTTCCTTTTAATTTGCAATGAATCCCTAGTCCAGTGTCAGAACCCTCTCAGACCCCATGAAGTGGTCATTAATGAATAAACAGAGTAATTCTGAAACGCCTGAATAATTGCAGGACTTTTTGTTTGTTTTGCCTGAAACAACTTTCAGTGTTTTCCCCATTATATTAAGATTTCCCTTACAGGGCTTTTCCTTTTAAACAAGTTCTGTCTTGAAACTCTGAAAAGGAATGGGTACCTTGGAGGCTATATCCATTCAGCTTTACTTGGCTCAACTTGTTAGAGAAGGTGCAGTTAAAAAACCCCAACAACTTACACTTGAAGATCCCACAGAACACTAGAAGTACAACTACAACAGTAAAAATGCAGCATTTTACAGCCAGATTTCAGTCTATGGCTCAGGCTGTCATTAGATGAGTGACACTTGACTCTTTAGGTGTAAAGCAGTGCCTATGTTTAGTTAGCCTGCTCTTTTAGTTATACAAATCCATGCTCATTATTCATTAGCAGATGTTGATTGCCCCTTTCAGGACCTGAATCAGACTCAATTACAGCATGTATGTTTTCTTTGTACTTAACTGCTTCATATCACTTGTAGGTCCCTCACTGGCAGGAGAGTGGGGAATAAGGATTCACAGTCACATGTTTCTCAATATCATTTTCTTAAACAAAATCTTGGAGAGGTATGTAAATCACATGATAATATTTCAAAATTGGCCTGAGTAACTGTAGCATCTGTACTTACTGAGGTGTAACAGGATGGCCAGCCCCAGCCTCATGCCTCCCCATCAAACTCTGACTGGTACTGCTGCAAAACAAAAACTGGCCCATCACTTGGTGCTCTCTCTCACCAGGGCACACAGGTGTACCCAGAACCAGCCTTTGGTAAAGTGACAGAGACATAATAAAAATATAAAGACTAAAAGGAAAATTTGGCTTTGATTTAGCTGTAGAAAAAATACCTCTCATGATGGGAATTTCGGCACAGAAACTGGGATGAAAGCAGAGGAGCATTTCACAAAGGCTTTCAGGAAGAACATGAAACCATATTCACACTTAGTGTAAAATAAAAGCAGAATTCTATCAGCTAAAATACTGTAGTATTCAAATAAAAACTACTTAATTCTAAGTGGATTCAGCAGGGCTGCTTGCAGAGATCTAGCTCTTTCTTTGGAGTTTTTGTTTGTTTCCATTAACTTAAAACATAGTCAGAGGTCCTAATGAAGATGCCAAGGAGAAATGCTTGATATCAGGTGATATGAATTTTGTCAGAGACATAAGCCCATCTTAAGCTGTAGTGAAGAAAACCAGATAATGTCAGCATAAATGCAAAAAACTTGTACAGGGGAACCTCAGCATGAGTCCAAGAGAGGTTGATTGTGGCATTGTGGCATTCTTCCTCTTCCTATTTACCTGGAGGAAAGCGAGACTTGCCAACACAAAACTTCTGTTGGAAAAACAAAAGGCAGCCATGGGCGTAAAAGACAATCCAGCATCCTGCCACCAAGTAGAATTCTCAAACCAAACCTGCCCCCATCTTTGCATCTTCCACCTCTTTCTCCACCTGTAGGAACCAGTGAGGATGGTGTGCCCTGAAAACCTTCCAGCTGGGGCACCCCTATATGAGCATGAGCATGCCCCAAGCACCACTTCCCTGCTGCGTTCTTGTTCCTCACCTTCACACAGCTGCACTGTGTTGAGCGAGCTTTAACGAATTACACCCCCAGAGCAGTGGGAACATAAACAAAAGCACTTCAGATGTTACAGGCTCCATGTGGGCTTGGTGCACACAGCTCTATACAGCACATGACACAACAGCTGTACCTAGATGAGTACTTCAGCAACCACAGGCAGAGAAACCCAGCAAGGGTCACCAAGAGAGTAGCTGCTGCAGCTACTCTCCCCTGCCACAACACAGAGAGCCTGGCATGTGACAGGGAGAGGATGCTGGGGAGCATCCATGCAGTTGTGCCTGGCTCCCTGGCTACAGAGATACCTGGCCACAGACCTTTGCCACTGTAGGAGGCAAAACTGAGCACATGTTTTCCAGCTGTGTTGGACTTTAAATTTTATAATCTGTCAGAATAATGGACAGACTCAGAGATGATTTAAGCTGCAACCACTGTGACAGCACTGTAGTGAGACAGAGCTGCCCATGGTGAGCATTCTTGGCAGGTACACATCCAGTTCCTACCCTAACACTGTGACATATAATACCAGTGATACTCTCTAAACCCAACTCGCTTTGACAGAGAAACAAGGACCAGAAAAAAACCCCAACATACTTTGGTTCCATGCTAAACAGGAAAATTAAATACTGAAGAGGTCTTACCTGGGTTCCAGGCAGCCAAGTGTCGCAGCTGGGAATGAACAGAGCTGAGAGGGAAGCAAGCAAAGGCATACCTGTGCACTTCAGCTGGAGAAGACAGCACGTCCCCCGAGGCACCAAGGTGTAGGTGAGAATGAGACCCAGCCTGCAACCTGTCAAAAGCTTGATTTGTGAACTCTTTCTGCTTCTGGCATCAGCAAATATATTCATTGAAAGACGATTGTGACAGGTTAAGTTCATGGCAGAAAAAGTTCATGCAACTGAAAACAGAAGGCTGGGATTCTTAAAGTGCTGGCAAACAACACATTGTCTGTTGTTTAATTAAACATCTGTTCAGTTGGTCCAGCTTGAAACCAAACATCAAAGTCTAGCTAGTTAACATACAAAGTCTAGTGGCTCAGGATTGTCTGAGCATGGGCTAAAAAGGGTAACTGACCACAGCAGGAGTGTGAATGGTCTGGAGGGCTGTTTGGGGTTCTGAGGTGACTGCAAACATGCCTGCCAGAAAGCTGTGATTGCACTTGTGTGGACATATTGAGCCAAATCTGAAATAGTTCAAACTCTGGATCATCAGTGTGAGCATTAGGTTTTTCTCAATTTAAAGCTGAAGACAACAGGGTAACTTGAGTCATGGCTTTGCATTTCAGCACAAGTTTTGCCTGTGACTGTCCCCAGCAGCAAGCACAGGGCAGGGATTGATGTGTGGGGTACAGCACGGTCACAGGCAACACAGTGATTGAGCAGCTCTGAAATGGTGTTCAACAGCTCATGTCCAGAACTGGCCACAGTTTCCTGGTGTCTCTGTTGAAACCTGTGGCACTGTGATTCCAATTTTCACAATGGCAGGTTGCCTTGATACACCATTTTAGAGGCAACATTTGTTAACAAATCAAAACTGATTTGTCATCAGTTCTCTTCTGACTGTAAGGCTTAATTCATGATAATTTGTCAAGTATCATCACACATCCTTAAACAGAAGGATTTCTATATGAGCAAAATATGGTTTATAAATTAATCACTGCCTTTTCTTTAGATTGTTCCTATTCTTTCAGAAAAAAGGTGTGTTCTTTAATCCTACTGCAATGCTCAGTACTAAGTGTCCTTTGCCATTATTATGATTGTTAACCCTAGCAGAAATAATTCTTATACTTAATTTTCTTGAAATTATTTTCCTCAAATGCATGTGGAAATTACTTGTGAGAGACTATTTTTCAGGCCAATTCAATCTGCATTTGATTTGCACTCATGCATGATTAATTATTGTACAGATGGTTTATACTTAGTGGGTTGTGGAATTACGAAAAAGACTACATGATATATTAAGATACTAATTTTACTTTTTATGTCCAAGCAGTATGTCAAACGTTGCCTGGAAGAGCAACTGAGGAAAGTATTGTTACTGTGATGCTACTCAATTATAAAATGGTTGACATTTTATTAATATATTTCATGGGGAATTCAGAATTTGTTACAGAGAAGTTATGTGAGAAGTAAATATCCAGGAAGATTTATTTGTAGAATATAGCCAGTCCTGTGTTCTGATTTATGTAGGACCCCAAGCAAGAAGGAGGTTTTAAACTGCTTGAGGCAGGGATTAAGAAACTTCTTTCTTGCTTCTTTAATCTCTGCACTGGTAAAGGATCTGGATTTATAATGCATCACTCGTCCCATGCTGGCTGGAGGGTAGATAGCAGTGGTGTGTGATTTTTCAAGTCATCACAGGTCTGAGGGTTGTCATTGCTTAGGCCTAAGGCATATCCTCAGTACACACAAAGGATGGGAATTGCTAGCACTGCAGCATGTATTTTCACAGACACCAACCAGCAGTGAGGGAAGGGGCAGGAGTAGAGCCACCACTTTAAATTTTCAGTAAGAAATAAAATTATTTCAGCCTAGGGTTATTCTTGCTGTGTGAAAAGTAAGTATTTAATCTAAACAAATCACTTGGGCTCCCTTCATGTCAATGGAGAAAGACAGGGAACCCTACAGAGTTCATCCCACCACTTTCTTTAGACACCTTAAAGGGATAAATCCTCTTTTGGAGGTATCTGCTGCTTTCCTTTGGTTATGGGCAGTCCATCTCCTTAGTTTAGGACAGATGCCTGTATTTAAGCAACTAAAATGTATTGAGATAAATCCCATCCCTGACCAAAACCTTGAACAAAATCTAATGGTCTGAAAATCAGAATTACCTTCCTACATTCTCTCTCCCCTCTTTTGTTTCTGCCCTCATTTCTTCAAGATTATCTTATGCCTAAAGTACAATTTCTCAAAGGTAAAGACTGTGTTTTTTGTGATTTTACATGTTGGGAGAATGTAGCACTGAATAATAAAACCAGAATGATTTTTAAGTTTACAATCAGATAAGAGAAGGGTTTTGTTTGGTGGTTTTGTGGGGTTTTTGTTTTGTTTTGGTTTTGGGTTTTGGTGGGGTTTTTGTTTGTTTTGTTTTGTTTTGATAAATTTGATCAAGAGAGAGCTAAGGACAGCAGAGGGATGGGTTACAGAACTCAGACATGATGGGAGAGAAAGGTTATCCCACCCCTCAGCCTCCTCACCTCCATATCCCACTGGCTTGCTGCTCCTCCATATTGTGCACCCTGAAGGAAACAGCTACTTTTAAACTTGTATTTAATAAATATTTTAAACAGCTTTTTCCCAATTCAAAAGGATGTCAAGTCTATTTATGAGAAGTTTCTCCTTTTTCTTACAGTCACAGCACCCCACAATGCCCTTCATCTTTAGTGGGCAAGTTTGATTTTTCCACCACAAATACGAAATGCAGTTTCTACTTGAAGATTATCTCCCGGGCAGACACAGTGTTGATAGTAGTAATCAACACTAAAGACTGTCCTGGTTTCAGCCAGAACAGGTTAATTTTTTGCAGTAGCTGGGAGGGGACTTGGCCAGGACCCTGATACTATTCACTAGCAGCTCAGGTCACTGCCAGGGGCAGGAGGTGGGGACCCTCCTTCCCTCAGTGGAGTAAGCATGGCAGGAGGAATCCCTCCAGCATTGTTCATTTGTTAAGGGGTCCATGGTGAGCATTTTTGCAGGTGAATCACTCCCTCTTTTTGTACACCTCTGTTGTTAATATTTTTGCTCTTACTGTTGGTTTTCTTATCTCATTGCTACTTCCAGTAAATTGTTCTTATCTCAACCTGTGAGCCTTGCCTTTTGTGCCTCCAATTGGAGAGGTGGGGAGGGGGAAGCAGCAGTGTGGTTTTAGCAGGAGTAGTAAACTGGAGAATAACATTCTGAAGCACAACAAAGAAAAAGACAATGTATTTATTTTAAAATACCAGTGTGATTTAAAAAGTGCTAGTCAGGCTATATATATTCAAGATAAAATGTTTCATGTTGTTTCCTAAGGTCCTGACATTTCCCTGCTGGCCATAAGACTGGGAGGATGAGAAATCTGTCACATACCTTGTTGCAGTCTCATGTTAAGTTTTCTCAGTGAGTTCATGCAGTACAACTGGATAAGACTCTTTCTAGGAACCTTCTCATATCAATAAACAAGGGCTTGAATTTTATAATTTTTCATTGCCTTGCTGGCCTAGTAATCAGAAATAATTATTCTCTCTAAATTTAAGAGGAAAAAAATGGACTATTGCACATGAAAGCATAGCAGAGAGAACTAGAAAGAAAAAACAAAGGGAATATGCTACTGCAATCTTAAACATGAAGCTTCTCACTGGAAAGCTTTTTGCACCACAGTTATCTATTAATAGGGCATAACAGTGCTCTTATTCTGCTAATGGTCTCTGTGCTGCTGAAAATGCTAAGAAAAGATTGTCCTATTTTTATTTGTCCAAATTTGTGGTCATGTCCTGTTTTATGTCCCTATTATTAGATTTTCCATACGTGTCAGCCTAAATTGTCTTAAGTATTTTTCTCTAGGTTAAAGTAAATTCTTCTGCAAAGGTTAAATTGATGTTATTTAGAAATCTTGAGCTCAGAAAATCTCTCTGGCCCCTGAGGAACTCCAGGCCCACTGGCTTAGAAACATTTTCTTACCAACACTTTCATACTATGGTCTGTTTGGGAAGTCAGATGTATGTTTGAAGGGTTTTATTGGCAGGGGTGGAGGGGGAGTGAATAAACAAAAATCAGAAGCCAAGAGACCACAATTTAAAAATGAACCAAAGGAAAAACCATGAATTCCACAAGCTCCCCAAAACAATCCTAGGAAAATGAGATCATCAGGTGGAGAACCTGGCAGACAGAAGGATGACAACTTCAGTTTGAGGAGTGCAAACAGCAGAGAGATCAAGTCCACTGGAGTGGAACAGCAGTGACAGCAGCAGCAAAAGCATACACTGCAGAGCTACCAAAACTCAGTGGTTAGAGTTCTCATGGGAGCCACTGGCTCTAGTCCTCCAGTCAGAAGCACAAAGTGAAATCAGCTTTTCCACTCTCCTGGGCAGCACCTGAACTACTGGTCTCTGAAATGAAAGAAATCTGACCTAATAGTTTCTCTTTATTTTTTTACAAGGACTTCAAAATTAAATACTATGTTTCAGATTGACATGGAATAAAACAGTTTTGGTTTATTTACATTCATTTTGTTCAGTAAAAGTGAAATGGACTGAAATCAGTTTTCTTTCTCCTTACTTCGTTGGCTGGAAGAAATTGTTTCTTTCTCATATAATTGGAAAAATAAAAGTAACACATATCACTAGAAGACAGAAAAAGCACATTTAGGCTGAAATTAATATATCTTCAGAAAGATGCAGTAGCATCAGAAAGATCTATCTACATGGAGAAATAACTGATAAATCTGATGTTACCAACACCTGTGACAGGCATGGTGTCTGGCTGTGAACCACTACAGTATCCTCACACAGCCCCTCTACTGTGGTCACCCACAAGGTTCCTGGTTGAAGAGACAGTGAGAACAGAGCAGACAGGAGTCAGATGATCCTGGGCTCTTGGCAATATAAACAGCTAAACTGACATTTTGGAGATTATTCATTTTCAGTCCTAAGTGAACTTTCATACAAAGGCTTCCAGAGGTATCAATTCGTGGGAACATGGTGCTGATAATTCCAAGATTGTGGGTTCAATCTCCATATGGGCCAGACAAAAGCTGGACTTGATGATCCTGCTGGGTCCCTTCCAACTCAGACTATTCTGAGATTCTGTGAAATCTACCAACATATGCATGCTAATTACCTAAAGACAGAATGATGCTGGCTGACTATCAGCTGTTTAGTTTTAACTGTTGTCTATCCTGTAACATCCAGAATCTGTAGAAAGACAGGAAGCATCACACAGAAGTCACACATAGGTGAGAATAATAATTAGATTTTGTCATGGACCCTAATGATATAATCAACATAACAGTAGCACAGCCAGAACACAGCATGCTAGTAAGTTGGGAACTTGTGGACAGATTTATATATCTTCCCCAGAATCGAGAATATATAATCTCTGCTTTCTCTCAAGTATTTAATTATACCAGATGGAAGAAAACAGAAAAAAATTGTCTTCACTTTGCTGATCTTATCTTGGCAAATGGAAGGAAAGTGTTGTCACCACCAGGAAGGAGCAGCTGGATATGATGGAAACCCAGCCAAGCACAGAAAATGCCAGCAGCAAAGCTGGAGAAGGAAGTGCCTCTTGCTTTCAAAAGCCATTATTGAGGCAGTTCCTTTTTGTTCAGAAGAAGGCAGGAAGCAATCTTTCCCCAGCTGACCACTTATGTGGAGAACATTTCAACAACAATTGGTTTGCTCATGCTTCCTGTCCTTTCTCACCGGGTAGTTTGTGACCATTACCCCAAGGTCTCTTACCCACAGTCAAGGGAGTAGGTGCCTGTGAACCCTGAGACAGATGGCCCTTCAGGGTCTCTGCTATATCTTGCAGGGTACGTAGCCTGCAACAGAAAACAGAAAAGGACCAGAGCTTTGGGGAAGTGAGGATCAATTTGAAATTGGGGAAAGAGAAGAGAAGCAGCTAATTCAGGTACCCTGGCAGCAAAAAGATTAAATGTTTTGGGAAGGTCCATGGGTAATCATAGAGACATAGACTGGGCAATGAAGATGTGAAGAGAGCTGGGCAGGGGATTACAGAGAATATGTTCAAAGTTGTAGCTGAAAGTTGTGGTTTAGACAGATGGGCATGAAAGAAGTGCCATGTGCTAGCAGCTCATGAAAAAGTATTGCCATGCAGGAACAGAGGCTAAAAATGCACCAGGGCAATCCACCCACACAGCTACAGAGTCTCCATTCCTAGAGTGGGCAAGTCAGAAATACAGTGGCTGTTAGAAGAGTAAGAATGCATTGGACCTACTGAGGTCCATGATGGAGTGCTCACCTAATAGCATCCTGACCCTTTCAGATTGCTTGCAGAAGTGTCCTGAAAATTAATTGAAACCCTGGTAAATGCCATCTTACACTTTGACTAGATAAAGCTTAATAACCAGTTCTTATTTTTGCAAGGTTCAGCTCTTACCAATCATATTCCAATTGTTACAGAAATGAAGAAGCATGATAAAATAAATTTAAAAATTCCTCAGCATTATATGGAGTTCATGTTCTTTTTTACTAAAATCAAAATATTATTCTTATAAAGCAAAACCTTCATACCAATTTGCCAAGAGTTCCTTATAATTTGTTTGGCCTTCTGGAATATCATGATAATGACTTTCAAGAAATTTGTCTTAGTTTGAAAGACAGATGTCTGCCAAGGGAATGTGGGAGCCTCCCTTGGAATGGAGAATGTAAACCCTCTCCCTTAGAATTAGTATAATTTGGAAATTAAGGGGTTCTCAGGCAAAGGTATGGAGATAGGAGTAACAGTTCTTTACTAGTATGTATAACAAGGCAAACAAAACAACGACAGCATTATCCACAAAAGAGAACCAGGAACCTCGAGGGGCTTTGCTGCTTCACAAAGCCCAGGGCAGTCAGATCCCAGTGCCCCTGCAGCACTCAGAGGAGCACCAAGCTGGAACAGCAGGAACGAGCAGGAATCCCGGGCTGCTGGATGAGATGTACCAGAAGCTCTGCGGTGGTAGCTGGAATGGCAGGATGTCCCGGCAGGGCAGGAGGTGCCGGGGCTACAGCAACAAAAAAGAGCAGCGCTGAAGAAAGCAGCGGCAGCGGGACGGGGCCGGCCCAGCGCCAGCAGGGCAGGAGATGGCGAATTCCTGGGCACGCAAGCAGAGGGTGGTGGATTTCCTAGGTGACAGTGAATTTCCCCGTAGTGAGCAACACGTCCTCCTTCCGATGCTGAGAGCGAGACTGCCTGCAGCTGCACCCACCGCCGTCCTTTACCTGCGCCCTCCGAGGGAAACTCCCAGAGACCAAAGATGGGCAGCCCAACGCTACACTTCACTCCCGACTTTGGGCCACCTCCTTGTTTTGGTCAAGCACCCACAAGTACCCAGCAGTTAATCTAGCAACTCGTGGGAAAAAAAATAAAAAATAAATCCATAAATAAAAAAGGAAGAAATTTAACCCCCAACAAAAGCTCAAAAGTCTGATTTCTTATATGTTGGAATAAATCAGCCGAGACTCGATTTTCTCCATGTAGAAAGCGAATTCTTTATTCACAATGCTCATATTTATAGGAAATATCAAAAGGCACTGTATTAAACCTAATCGGTCAGCAATACAGTGAAACTCAGTTCATTGATCAGTGAGGACTATTGTATATGTCTATCAAATTTTCTCTCTCTAGATATGTTTACATTTTTTGTTTGTGGGTTCTCATGGGACAAATCTTATGTTTACATAAATCTTATTGCATTTATTTTTCACCCTCAGAATAGATTGTTGTGTTAAAGGAACTTCTCATTCTCAAACAGCTTCACATGGAAACTTGCAAATTGCTAGTTTGCTGCACTTAGAAGAAATGACAGGCCAGCTTTGGCAATTTTTGCAGAGTCCTGATTTCATAAGGCTTTTCTTTTACAATTCTTCTACCTGTCTATGACACTTACAGAGCTGAAACAATCAAATGTGTGCATACTACACAGAAATTACAATAACTTTGGGGAAATATGCCGATTTCTGCTGACAGAGCATCACCATATATGCATACTACTAGTATAATTCTAACACCATGAGTGTCACAACTTGAATTTTTTTTTATAAAATACTAGTAAGACCATAATAGATATGATAAAAGATGAGTAAGATACTGTTCGTGAGTATCCTAGTATCACCATCACCTCACTTACATACAGCTTATCCAGACCTCTCCCAATCCCTGAGAAACACTTTAGTGTAATTACTGCAGTTAGCAAATAGCAATGTCTTTTCCTCCATCAAGGCAAATGGTTCTTGTCCCTCTACTGTGCCAGCGAACACCATTCTCAACCAGGTAACCCTGCAGAAGGCCAAATACCTCCTTGTTTTTAAGACTAGTGATATTTTTCAAGACTAAGTTTTATGCTTGGACTGAGCAAACTTGTAGCAAAGGAGTAAAATACAGTATATTTGTGAATACAGTTTCAAAGAAACTTTCAGAAACCTATTTATTAAGTAGTGTTTTTTTTCAGAAAAACTGTTTCAAAGAACAGAAAATAGAACATTAAAAGAAATACTGAAGGTCACAACATACACTAGTGTGTCTTTGTCTCCTCATATGGCCTTGTGCTGTGTTTAGACAGTTCAAGAATATTATGTGGAAGGATTAGTGTTTTCACATAATTTGATCAATTATCAAAATATTTCTGCTTTGTAATTGTGATCTAATTACTAAAAATAGCCAAGTAGTGAAAGAGCAGGCTTTATTACCAACCTGACATTTGTAATCTGGACAGGAATTCAGTTCAGTGAGTGATGCCCTTTTCCTCTCCACAGATACCATACAATCTATCAGCAACATACAGCAAATCTCTGCTGAATGAAAGATACAACTTCCAGTCGGTCATCTGTCTGCACCAAACAATTTAAACTCTTAGGAAAAGGACAAAAAGCCCAGGAAGATTACACTGTAACATTTTTCAACTAGAGCTTTCACAGTACTTCCCTGCAGCACAATACAGTTCTTACCTCAGCTGCCTTGTGAGCTCCCCATGAGCTTCATGAAACAGCTGTATAAACTGCCATCTTAAACGTTAGCTAAGTCACAGAAATATCCAATATAAGAATTTGGATTAATTTATCGTTTAAAAAATTTGTACTGGTCAGTAATTATGTATGAAAACTGTGGTGACTATGTAGAACAAAGCCATTCTGATTACACGACGAATTTATGGGAAATGGGATTGCTTCAAATTGCCTCACTAGTTTTAACATTGTCCTCCTTTCAGTGAGCAGGACGTGTCTTCTTTTGAGACCCTATGACAAAAAAATCTTCCATAGGATAATTTAAAAAAGGATCTTTCAGACGACCAGAAGTCGAGTTGAGTTGGAAAACTGATGTTAAAGATTAGAGAGACCAAGTCTTCCATCAACAGCTTATTTTTATTGACACCAGCTACGGACAGACCAAGGAAACGGCAGCCCGTGAGTAAACCCCGCGGCAGTGACCACTGCGGTACCGCGGCACGGCCGCTCCCTGCCGGCTCCGGGCCGGCCCCCGGCGCCTCCTGCCGCGGGGAACGGGCCTGCCCCGGGCCCTCCCGGCGGGGCAGGGAACGGCCGGAGCTCCGCGCCGCCTCTGGGCCGGCCCCTGGCGCCTCCTGCCGCGGGGAACGGGCCTGCCCCGGGCCCTCCCGGCGGGGCCGGGAACGGCCGGAGCTCCGCGCCGCCTCCTCCCGGTTCCTGGAGCGTGGATCCCCCTCATTGGCCGAGGGCGCTCCCGCCCCATCCCGCTCCGAGGCGCGGGGACGCCGCCCCTCCTGGCCACCCTTACAGATATGACGGCCGCCGCTGCCCGTCCTCATCGTCCCTTCGCTGCCTCTCCCTCACTCTATATACTTTCCAGTCTTCCCAGTCCTCATCTTTCAACCTCCGGGACTTTCTTCTCCTCCACCCCCTTTCCAGCCACTCCCACCGTTCATCTCCATATTTGCTCTTTTGCACCTGTTTCCTCTGCTCCTCCTTCTCCTTCGTAAATGCCACCTCGATGCCTCCACGTTCTGGTAAAGCAGCTGCTCTCTTTGAATCCCTGCCTCGCCTCACCCCCTGCAGGCGCTCCTCGCCGATCCCACTCGTGCTATCCAGCCTTTCTCTCGCCCTTTCGCGCTAGTAAAATGCTTTTTCAGCTATCATAAACCACCTGTGCAGGCGACTGTAGCAGCAGTAAGCGAGGAGCTTGTGCTTAGTCTCGACATGCTTTATCCAGGTTTTTATTTTAGCTTGTGTATCCTGCACACGTTTCCAGCTTTTTAACTAATGCTGAAGTGTGTTGAAGCGCAGGTGGGCGGTATCTGTGCATGTTTACTTTTGTTTCTCTTGTTTGGTCTACTTTGGTCTTCCTCTTTGTTATTGTCTTTGATATCAGTGTTCTTCATAGCCCATACTCCTGGGAATTTTTTTCTGTCCTATGTAATTTGTGATTTGCTAAATGGTACAGATATGAGACTTGATTTCCTCTCTTTGCACACATCAAGGGACTTCATAAATCACCAGTGTTAAGAAGTGCTGGGGGTTTTGGGAAGACAGTTGTATTTTTGCATAGGTGGCTGCATTTAAATTTGGGGGTGCTTTGGGATCTTGTTAAATACTGAACTTAAACAAACGTGTAAAGCAGCAGCTGAGGGGCAGCCTGTTGGCTTACCTGCATGGTTTGCTCTTGGCAGCTGGATTTCTTCCTCCTCATCAAGCTCCCTGAGGTTATTTGGCACATACCTATCGGCTGCCACGACTTAGGTGTGATCAGGAGAGCAGAAAACAAACAGGGGCGTAAGGAACAGAGCATGGTTTGAATTGGAGTAGTCTGGTACTTGATGGGTGCAGTACAATCACTGTGGTGTCTCTATAGCCCAGTGCAGTTAAATGGATAGTGTTATAATCAACAGTGTTATCACTATATATTTTTTCTCTGGTTTTCCTAAATTCTGAAATTTTTTTCCTCTGTTTTCCCTCATAAAATCTCATGGAGACATCTGTAGTTATAAATAAGACTATGGTGGTGCAAAGCTATAAGCAGTTTTATCCCATGCCACTTCTCTGTAAGAGGCATCTCCGAGTGATGTTGAGCACTCAGGCTGAGCCCATGTTTGTGAGCAGATGAGACTGTTTGCCTGTGAAAACATCTGTTGGGCATCTCTGCTGCACAGCTAATAACCAGATTTATCAGTTTATCCTTCCAAGCCTCAGTGCCAGGGACATTTCAAGGGAAAAAAGGGCTTAGCCAGAAAAATCCCTGGCTACTGAATTATACCCTAGGACCTAGGCATGTCAAAGTAAGAGCTTTATGTGCTGGAGCTAAAGCTGCCTGCTCTTTCTGAGGTGAGGGAACAAATGTACAATAAACATATTTTTAGCTAGGTTATTTATCTCTTGTAACGTCATACTTCCCCCCTCCCCTTTTTTCTCTTTGACTGTCTGATCCAGTTATTATAGTTGCTAAAATGATGGAAACAGACTGATCACAGTTCAGTGACAACACTGACATGTTGCTACATGTTTGTTTCCCTCCTTCCCGCCTGTTCCTAAAAACCAAAAAATACTCTGATCATACTCCTTTCTTTTTTCAGGCACCTTTTATTCTCAAATAAATGCTGTAGATACCCGAAGAGTGTTTAATTCAAATTGTGCATACCTTGGCATGCTATCAAAACTCTTTTGTCATAGATCTACTTTTTCCTCTAAACCACTAAAAAGAGCAAATCTGAATTAATGCTGCAGAATTCACACACTATCTGTGTTTCTAGGGTGTGGGTTTTATTTGCTTGCCTCATTATAAAAAATACTGGAGTCTTCAGTCTTTTTTTTTTTTTTTTTTTTTTTCCAGATCTATGAAGTTAAATGTCTGGTATAATTTCTTTTCTTTTTTTTTAACCTTTTATTGAGCAATTTTTTTCTGAATCATTTTGATATCATCTAAGATGATATCTTTTCCCTGGAAGATATTGGGAGAGCTCCCTTTTTGGCTGTAAGATGTATAAGTTGGGTCAGCTACTTGTGGGCAGGGTGGCAGTAGCATGATGAGAGTTGCTGGGATTGTAAATAAGAATATGGAGATAAACTAATGCTGCAGTTAGTAAGGCATAAAGCTTGTGGAGAGGCAGTGCCTAGTTATTTCCATAGTGCAGGGAAAAGGACTGAGATTTTGGGTATACATGAGCCCTCTTACTTTTTTTACTTCAAGTCTGATGACTGGCTTGAGAGCTTAAAATCTTTCCTTCCGCTCTATTGCTGTCTTAAAGCCTTTTCCTTCATAGTTAATCCAAGATGCTGACTCTTTTTAAACGCTGCCTGCTTCTATGTCCATAGTGTCCAAACCAGTATTAACACTGCAAGCCGCGTGACAGCACCTTATCAGTTTGCTTTGGAAGGTACTTGACATCCCTCGCTTTAGAAGATCACTCAACACCTCGCAGGGTCACAGATTCTCCGGAGCAGCACGTCCCTTCCGTCACGGCGGCGGGGGCACTGCCATGCCCGCGAGCCCACGCGCCTGCGGGACCGGCTGCGAGGCTGTGCCGGAGGCTGAGCCCGCGGCCGCTCCCGGCTCTGCTCCCGGCTCCGCTCCCCGGCGGGGTACGGCCCCGGCTGCGTCCACGCGTGCCGGCTCCCGCGGGGCCCCGCTCGCCCCAGCCGGC
>VZUI01055499.1:0-19610 GCA_013401135.1 Cettia cetti | reverse complement strand
TGAGTCATGTGGCAAGGCATTGATGAGCCATTAGCAGCAGATAAGGGAAACACTGCCCCACCTGGTTTCAACAGCTCATGAAGATGGTGATAGAATACATACTTTGGGCACTTCTTACATTTTAACCTAGGACACCCTTTCTCTCCCATGAGCATAAAATGTGCTCTCGTTTGTTCCTTTGCCTTTGAACCCAGATTTGCTATACCTGTACTCAAATATTTTTCTGATACTGTCTGTTGATTTTTGCCGGGACAAAGTTAATTTTCTTCACAGCAGCTGAAAAGGGGGCTATGCTTTGTATTTGTACTTGGAACAGCATTGATAGCACAGGAATGTTTCTGTTATTTCTGAGCAGCACTTGCACAGTGTCAAGGTCTTTTCTGCTTCTCACCCCACCCTACTGGGGGGGAGGGTGGCAATGCAGAACTCTAATTCCTAGCCAGGACAGCAGACCCCAGCTGACAGGGAGATCCAGATATCGTTTGTGGTGCTGTCTGTGTGTGTTACCTGTCATGTCCAGCTATCTTCTATATCCAGCTGAATAAGCCTACCTGGGCAGTTGTCAAATAATGTCCTTAGAGCCTAAAAGTGAAAGCCCATGATTTTCTATATAAGGTATATTAAATACTATTGTATCCCTAGTTTTAATGCAAATAGAATGATTCCTGATGCAGTTTAAGTACTGGATGCAAAAAACTTCCTTTTCCTCTAGTAGACTACTTTCTTATTGTTGATCAGAAACTACCATTTATTTCTTTGGTGTTTTTTCAGTAAGATAACACTTTCTGGGAGGGATGTGGTGCACTATATTTCCACCTTGCTCCCACAAACAAAAATTACTGTCTGGCACACTGTGTTGAAATGCCACCTCTCTCCTGAGCCTGGTCATGTGCTGCACAGCTATGTATCTTTGATAATGAGACCCCAGGAGCCTCTCCTGAGACGTGTATTTCAAAGCAGGGCTATTTTCTTTTAAAACAGGCAGTAAAGTTATTACTTTTTGGATAATGGCCACTGGTACAAATCCTCAGCAGACAGGAGTTTCATTCAGCATGAGGGAGTTAAAATACACATATCTTGCCAGCGAGATGCAAGCCCTGATCTCAAAGGCTTTAAATTATGCTGGGGTTGCAGTCTGCTTATTTGCTGACGTTTTGCAGATAACAAGTCAAGGTTTACAGGGCAAGGATAGGTTGTTAGATTGGTTGACTCTTTAGTCTAGTGTTTTAGACACTGATTGTTCAAAGCTCATAGACTTAATTTTCTAGTTGTGTTGAATAGCATTAGGATGACATGCAGAAATAGTTCAGAGAAGCAGGCTGTCTTTCTCTTCTCCCTCTCCTACAGGGTGCTTTTCCTTTAATCTATTTTCTAACTCTCAGTTTGGAAAATGTGTGTTCTAGAAATGTAAATGTAGAAGGATTTGGAAATAACCGTGGCATTTCATGGGAAAGGCTAATAATCACCAAGTTACCACTTCAGAAAGATGAGTGACTCCTCTCTCCCTCTAGTAATTTCAGAACAAACAGAAGTCATAGCTATATTTTGTAAGAGATTTAATTTTCTACTTTTGTAGGTGAGTACACATCAGTTTTGAGCACGTTCTGAGAAATGCCGGAGTTACTCTGGAACCAGAGAAATTTAGAGAGGTGATAATCACCATGCTGCTCAGCCTGGGGTAATTCTGAGGCAGTCCCTAGTTAAAACACCAGGGAGTAATGACTTCAAGCAGGGAGGCATCCATCTACTTAGGCACATCCTGTATTATAAAACACAGTTAAGCAGAAGCTTTTGATATTGAAGAAATTCATATGGATTGAAGAAATTCAAGCATGGATTACTGCTATCTAATCCATGCTTGAACACTTAATTCACGTGCTTAAGTTTGCCCAGTATTTCTGTTAAAATGTTGGATTTGCCTACATTTCTGAGATTTTGTCAAGATGGCTACAGCCCACAACAAATATAGGACATGAAAATGTATAGAAGCTGCTCTTAATAACTGAAAAAAAGTGCATGAGACACTGAAAAGGAAAAATAATTTGTAATTAGAACAGTTAAAATGTTCTATCTTATATTCAATGAGTGATTTACTAAAGTCCATTAACAAAATCAAGCCAGCTGCAGAGTGTATATCATATCTGGGAAGGAGTTTTGGGGGAGTGCAACATTTTGCTTTGCCACTAATTAGTAATGTTAAAAAAAGAAGGAAGCAAGCTTATACCAAATTAATC
Organism: Cettia cetti; assembly: GCA_013401135.1. Lineage (NCBI taxonomy): Eukaryota > Metazoa > Chordata > Aves > Passeriformes > Sylviidae > Cettia > Cettia cetti. Next base: position 17,376 of record VZUI01055499.1, on the reverse strand, counting down.
AGAAGACTGAGTTAATCAGAAACACATGGAGCTGTGTGGCCAGAACTAGTATTAATCAATAAAATATTCTGGAATAATGCTAGGCATTAGAAAATGAGGGTATTGCAGATCTATATATCAAGGTTTGTAATCATCAGGGAACATGTAATGGGAGCTCTTTTACCAGCTGAAGCCCTGGAGGAGTAACCAACCTGAAAGCAATCACTGGAATACCTTATTGCAATGTATTTTATAGTACTTGAATTCACACATCATCACAGTAGAGCAAAATAGTTTATTATTTTATTTACTGAAATCAGTGACGGTCATCAGTATGCAGTTCCTACAGTGCACAAGAAATTTCACTTTCCATAGCCAATCCTCAGGTGCTTTATTGATCACAGTTTATCAAGAAATAGGAGAGAGAAAGAGAGAGAGCACAGTTTGCTTAAAGGATGATGAATTTCTTCATCCCTTTGCCTAAAGGGCATCTCCTAGTGAAGCCCATTTTATTACCCCAGTAGAATAAGTAGTTCATGACTGAAGCTTTTTTGTATAGTTCCAGAATATATCCATGCTAGACAATATCAACCCTGTAAATGTATTAAGCTTAAAAGTTTTAATGTCCTTACTCTTGCAACTCAAATGGCTGCATTATGTTTGGAGACTGCTTAGATGATAACTTTAAAATTTCTTCTTTTTTTATAGAAAGTTTGCCAAATAACCCCCAGTTATCTTGCACGTCTCAAGACAATTTTTTCTCTGGAGTAACAAGAGTTTAGGGTATCAAAGGTACTCTTTATGTCCAGGTGGTGTTTCGGTACAAGGAAATTGTCTAATCACTGATTGTGGGCTGAATGGTTCTTGTTGCAAGATGTCCTGACTAGGCTTTTTCACTGGGCAGGAGAGCTATTCTGCAGTATGTAAAGTAAGGATTATGTGATAGAAGACAAATATCTTAGAGTAACTCCTCCAAGATTTTCACAACATTTTTAAAAATAAGTGTTGAATTTTGCAAGACTTTATTCTCTCTCTCTTTTTTAATATATTGTGTTCTACTTAAAATTCTCATTTTCTAAATTTCATTATCATTTTCTAATTCTAGACTTCTCTAAGAGAAAATTTCTGAACTTCACAGAGAATATTATTGTTGCACTTACTACAAAAGTGAATGCACAAAATAGGAAAACTATTAATCAAACTCCAAACTTTTTAATCATAATTTTTCATTTATTTAGAAATTAAGGGTAAGAATTACATCTGAGATGCTTTGTTTTGTCATTGCTGCCTAATGGACAGATTATAGACCGTTTATAGACAGATTATGTTCCAGTGAACCCATGACTCCAGCCCTTCAAGGTTGGTGCTCAGCAGGGGTGTTTCCTGGCCTAAAAGGAGCTAAAATTTTAGCTATTCTGTATACTGACCTGCTGAACTACTGGCTCAGGGTGACAGATTCCTGACACTTTTTCATGTTATGTCAAAGCTAAGTACGTCACTTCCACCACAACAAATGAAATGTTTCAGTTTGAAGAGATCAACAAATTTCAGTTGAAAGTGATGTAGATTCTATTTAACATCTCACAAAACCAAAACTGATTCAGGCTCAGCTCTCACTACAACAGTCTGTCGTTTCACAGTAAAGGAAAACAAATCTTCAAGACACTATTGTAAGTAGAGGTTAGTAAAGATGAAAATTTATAAAGAAATGCTAACAACTGAATTTTATTTTGTGACTCATAAAATATAGAGGAATCTGAACCACAGAGTTAAATTACTCTGTTCTTTTGTGTTATTTTTCATAGTATTTTTTAAAATTGAAATATAGCTTAAAAAATATGAAGGGTTCAGAGAAACATCTCTGAATTTGTGAAAGAGGCTGGATGGAAACTCAGTTCAATACGTCTCAGTTTGTATCACTCTTTCCAGGTAAATGAAACCTTTTTTGAGATCTCTTGTTTACTAGAAAAGTGAGAACCTGGAATACCTGTGCCTTGAGGGAACTCTGTACCAGGTAATGTTTTATATTGACCATGTTCTGCATTGCACAGATTAGATAAATATTCATCCTTCCAGGACAGGATATTCCATTTAGGGAAGAAAAAGCATAATTTTTTTCATGTTTCTTTCTAGATTTCATAAATTGTAAAACTCTCCATTATTGCTAACAGTAATTAAAAAACTTTGAACACTTTTCATAATGTTACCATTTTCATTTCAGTGAAAACTTTTCATCAATTAAAAGCATATTTATTTTATGAAAAGACTGAAAAAAGGTTCATTCCGTTTTAAAGTCAAATACTAGTTCTAAAATATGCTTTAAATATATGTAACCAGATGTCTGTGCAGGTGTGCAGACAGTCAGTATCAGTGTGAAATCAGTTGTGTAGTAAGAAGTTGCATTGGAGGGACACAGTAACACCATCTGTGAAGCTGTTGTACTTCAGACTGCACATCTAAAGATGCTGAGCTAAACCTAAAACTGAGAAGCTTTAGAAGTCACCAAGTTTTTTCTCCTGCATCTTTTCAGCTGTTCATAAGTCTAAGTTATGCATGAGAGACTTTGGGCCTTTCTATGCCAGTGCATTCTTCTGTGATGTTTTCATCATAATTTTAGATTTCAAAGATAAGAGGAAAATGTCTGTTTCTGGTGTCTCTGTATTTAGCCTCCTGTATTGGAGAAATCGATAAATTAGTGAGATTCTCAAAATATCAGGGAGCCTTGTATTGTCTTTGTGTCAGACCAGTAGGAAATATTTCTTTTGACTGAAATTTATGAAACAATTTTTATATGTAACTAGAGTTGTAGTTCTGTTGTAAGAGTCAAAGAGGCTTAACTACAAATTTTAGAAGAGCTCTGTTTGGCAGCTTTCCCTAATTATATATATATATATTTCTTAAGGCCTTGTCTTCCTTGTGATGTGAATGCCACACAATCTTGAACGCTGTATGGCCTTTGATTTGAGCTGCATATTAACACAGAAAATATATGGACAATATCAGGAGTGCCTTGCTGTTAAGGCTTCTGTTGTTATTTTAGTCTAGAATCTCCCCAAATCAGAAAAAAAAAAATTGTTAGAGTTTCTGCTAAACATTCATTAATAGATTTCAAAGGGTTAAAACTATTTTCTTTTGCATCCTTGAATTTTTTTGGATTGAAATTGATCATAGAAATTTTATGGTAAAATGTGCTTAGGGAAGTGAAATTTTATTTGGGTTTTTTTTGGTAGCTTAAGAAGAGAGGTCACTATTTATTCCAATCTTTGGCCCCAAATAGATTGTTTTGTTTTGTGTTTGGTTTGTGGAATTCTTTTTTTTTGTTTGTTGCGTTGGGTTTTTTTTGTTTGTTTTTAATAGATTGGAGGTATTTTCACTTCAACTGGGAACATGGATATGAGTGAAGCTATTATACATTCAGTATGCAACAGAGCAGGTTTTCTTCTAAAACATGTACAAGCAGTTAACATTTGCTTTGATTATCTATCTATAAAGACAACCGTTAAGGAAACAAATTTATTTCTGTTTTTGTGAGTCAAGCTATTAGATTAAATTTTTTAAGGGACCAAATTTCTTTGTCCATTTTAAGAAAAATTTTCTTTTTCTTGATAATCCAAAATGCATAATTTTCATGGAATACCTAAAGAAAAAAATCCACAAAATGAAAGCTTTATGTTTCTTTGAAGAACTGTAGGAGAAAGGTAAGTGAGAAATTTTTTGAATCATCATGAGCAATGAACATAACAGTCAATCCAGTCTAAAAGAAGGATGAAATATTACACTGAATGGGTCATGTGCATGTGTACAGAGATATAAAAAGGCCTGGCTGTATCTTATTTCTCCTACATGACACCACTTTTTTTATGTCTGCTATGGAAAACCAGAACTGTGACAAATTCTTTGAGACCTTATGTTGCCTATTGAGTCTGAAAAATCACCACCATTGCTTATATCAAAGGAAATTTTTTAGTAAGGAGTAGAACATTTCAACCTCTGGACTCAGAGGGCTTTTTTGGGAGTCTTTTAATATTTTATATCTTAATTTGTACCAAATTCAAAACTCAAATACACTTGAATTTCTGAGCATTGAAACTTCTTTTCCAGAAATTGTCTTACCTCTAATATGCATTCAATGACCTAAAATTTACTTCTTTTAATCTTTATTTTTCTCTTTGTTATGGGTTAATAATATAGGTTTCATTGGTTATTCTCTATGGTAAAAAAGATTGCATATCTCTTCAGCTTAAATATTCAGTTCCATTTTACAACTGGATTTATACAAATTATTTATAATTTGTACGTTTTCAGAATGTATATCTTAAACCTAAAAGAATCTATGATACATCTGCTATGTGGGTATAGCATGTTCTCATAAGAATCAGTGGAATTATGAATCTACTTATGCTGCATAGGTGTAATTATATCAAATTTATCACAAATAAAATTTATAGAGGGGATTAAGTAAAATTATGGTGCAAATTAAAGGGGTTTTTGCTTGTGCATGTGCAAATAAAATCTGACAGTTTGTGTTAAGCTTGTTGAACTAAAAATTGGAAATTATGTTTTAGCTAAGCAAGGACAAAATATTGCTAATAATTGAGTTTGAGGAAATAAAAGTATTTACAGTTGCTTTCTTATTGTGTTGAAGTCATAAACTTCATGGGTTTTGTCTTGCAATTGCCTTAATGTCACAAAAAGCATGTGCAGAATAGGTTTGCATGGTATAGCAAACACTGCTTTGTGATAGCAGAAAAGGTTCTTTCTTATAGTATGAAGTTATTACGAAGATTAACAATAAAAGTAGTACCATAAAGTTGATGTTGTAATTTCAATCAACCCCCAGATCTCTCAGTTCCTGAATTCTCTCTTACTTCCTGTGAATCACGCTCCCTAGAGGATTCCCATACTAATAATATTGCTTTCATTAATATTTGTGGGTCACAAGTTACTTAATATATTCCTGGACCATAGCCACTTCTAATTCCAAAGCCTGCATTTACAAACCTTTTACTTTAATTGAAAATGATAACACATAATACAGCAGAAAATGGTTATTTTTCAGCATCTGGAATTTAAAATAAGCATTGAGAGAGAAACACAGGCAAACTATTTTGTGGATTCTTAGGAATTTTAAAAATGTGGTTAAGATGGGAAAAGTGAGATGGAGAGGGTCTTTTTCTTTCCAACTCAGTCACATATTGATTTTTTTTTCTCTTTTCCTCTTGCTTAATTTTTTCCTTTCTCATTTGTCAAGTGCACATTCTGAACGTCAGCTGGAAATCTACAGTGTTTGTTTGAGATTAGTCTGTGCTAAGAAATGTGAATAATGAATTATCTTCTAAGTACATTGGAATTTGAAGTTTAGAGAAAGTGATATAATACTCATGTACTGTCCATCATGCTAAGTAAACTTAACACATAATCTTTCTCATCAAACACTCCTTTTTATGCAGGAGCATGTACAGTGACTGCTAGAGAACAGCCTTTGTTTAACAGGGTGGACCTTTTTGCTTTCCAATGGGGAGCAATTTGTTCTGGTAGATTCAAAATTTATTTTCATAAATATAGAGCAAAGCAATTGATTTTCTAACATACTTCTCAAGGTATACTGTGATTTTAGGAATAGATTAAGTGTTCAGTCCATCTCCTTTCCTTGTTTGTCTGCTTATTTATTTTTAGTTAGGATCCTGGATGTTTATAAGGCTTATTTGGAAACAAAAATATTCTCTCTCTTCCTTTCTACTGATTCTGGATACTTAATGAAATTTTACTACCACAGTGTCATAGGAGAGTTCAAGCCGGAAGGGACCGCAGGGGGTTCAAAGGCAAGGCAAGCCAGCTGAGAGACCAGATCAGATTGCTCAAGGCTTTGTCCAGTTGTGTCTTCAAGACTTCCAAAGAGGGAGACTGAACAGCTTTTCAGGGCAACCTGTTCCAGAGTTTATTCCAGATTATTCTCATACTGAAAAAAAGCTTTCATTACACTCAGTCAAAATCTTTCTTGTTTCAACTTCCATCTACTTCATCCTCCCACTGTGAAGATTCTGCTTCCACCTTCTAAGTGACCTCCTCACAGATGCTGGCACATGCTACTAGTTGTTTCTAAAGTTGTTTCTTCTTCAGCCTAAACAAATCCTCTCTCTTTATCCTCTCTACACAGGATAAAAAACAGCTAAAAGAAAAAGAAACTGAAATGTTTTCAAATCCTTAGGAATTTACTCTTCACAAGTTTTTAAAAATGAGAGGATGGTCTTGCAAATCCATTAGCCAGCTCTCCAAGCACCACTGGAAAAAACCCATCTGGACTTGTGCTCAATGTACACTAAACAAGTGCAGTGGTAAAAGGTTTTCCTCTTGCCCATGGCAGGCAGTTACATCAAGCTTGTTTTCAAACAGCTTCATATTCTTCAACTGAGTAATGACTCTTGATTTTCCCCATTAGGACAATAACGTACATACTTTTCATGAGTGTCTAGAAATGTGTAAAAGACATAGTTATTACTGACAACTGTCCCTTTTCCTTGTTAGAGATATGCTTTACATGCAGAAAATGACTTGATTGTTGAGGAAAAGATTAATAGAAAAATATTTGTATGTTCTTTAGTTTTACCTACACAGTTGTATTTCATTATTTTAAAAAATTATGCTTTCACGTGTTCACTGTCACTCATTCACTCTCTTTTCAAAAAAATGTAATAATGAAATTCCAAAGTACTTTAAGAGAATTGAAATGAGGATAATAAAAAAGACTGAAAATATCTTTACTCAGTTGTGACTTAGTTTATCTCCTTTGGTTAGATATACAATGCAAATTATTTTAACAATACAATTGCTAATTATTAAGTATTTTCAAACTTGGATTGTGTTTAGATACAAAATTGCCATTCTGAAAAGTAAAATACAGAATATTAGCTACTTATTTTAATTTCCAATCTTGGAAAATCTTTCCTTTTTTTTTTTTTTTTTGATTGAAGTCTTTGAGGTTCTTGTGCTGAAACTAGGTAAGGTACTCTGTGCTACTCATTTATTTAAGAGAAAGCTTTCAGTAGAAATGGATAAGACAGGGTTTAAATGTTTCTTACGAAGACTGAAATCTCTAGTGAAACAAGATAAGTGCTCTTGAACCTGATAAACTCCTCTGTGGATGAGAAGAGAGGACCTTGGCTTCCCTCTTTTAGAACTCCTTATGCTTCCAATCTACTTTTTTAACAAACTTAGACAAGTAATGGGAGTGACATGGACTGAAGTACATCAGAATGATGATAACATGCAAGCAACATCTTTAATTGGCCTCTTATGGTCCACTTGTTATTTGGAATAGTCATAGGTGGTTGAAATGAAGTATATGCTGAGGCATTACTTCAACTGTAAAGAAGCACTCTCAAGAATACTTACTAGTGAAACACAGATGGTTTCTTTCAGGGAATGCCACTGGTGCAAGAGGAAGCCCATGTAGCTCTATCCTGTATGGACACCTGCTGAATTTCTGCAACCACCCCGCTACCATTATAAAACATGTTACAGCCTTTGGAGTTGTCCCTGTCCAGAAACCACCCCAGAGGATGTTTGGGGCTTGTGCTTTATGGTGGTGTACACACACTTTTGTCTGATTACAAGAAGGGCAATCCTCTCTTGACTTCTTCAATATTTCTTACACATTAGGCTTTGATGACCTTGTGAGTACAATGCCTTACTGTACTTTCTGTTCAGATAGACAACTTCAGTAGACATCTAACAAACCTCCTTTGTTCAGTCTTGAAAGTACTATGGGCATAATTCACCTTCAGAAGTTTGTCTTTGGGCCTCTTATAAGTTCTACAGTTCAGTGAGATGTTGATGAATCATTTATTTAGTTTGTTAGACAGATGACATTTGATTCAGGAAGTAGAGGAGTTTCTTTCTGTTGACCTTTGATACTGTCTCTATTTCATTGCCCTACAAGTATTTGTAGTCCATATTTATAGGAAATATTTATAGGAAACGATGCTGACTTGGTACTGCAATGCTATTTTTTTGGTGTCAAATTTCAGCTGAGCACATTAGTATTGCCATCTAAACAGCAATATTAATCACTACACACACATCTTTATAATTTTCTTTAATAAATCTTATTAATAATTAATGTAGGGTTTTTTGATAACTGCAAGATAAGCTAGGAAATATTTAATAATTTTTCTCCAGGTGACCTACCAAGGTCTCAAAATCTATTATCATAATTAATGTTTAACTGTGAAGTTGAGCATATTTCACATAATTTTTAAATGTGTGCTTCTGATAAATATTGTTTACAATACCAGTGATTAATCACTGTAATAACTACATGTCCATATGCATAAAGGAGAAACACCCCAAGTGAATTTAAATTTTTTGTATTGAAGTTAGACAAGAGAAACTGTGAGCTGCATGTGAGGTAAAGGGCAAGAATGCTTGGTAGAACTGCATCTGAAGCAAATCTGACATATTCACAGTGATGCATTTCTACCTCTAGGGCTGCAGTTTCACCATTATGATGATACAGGAAACACTTTAGGGCTGAGTTCATAGCAATGAATGGCTGTGATGTGGTTTTTCAAACAGAGCTTCTTTTAGTGATACTGCTAATCATATTGTTAATATAATTGTCTATTGAGAAGGACCCCTAACCTAGCATTATATAGTTGTGCCAGACCAAAAAAAGGTAATTCCTTAATCTAATCTTCATTTTAGATTCAAAAATATCGGCGTAAAAGTTTATCACCCTTCATATTGTGGGTAAAATTTGTTATATCAATTACTTAGTTTCTCATTCTGAAAAATAACTAATATATTAAAAATACCATTATATACTGTTGTCTATTCATTCCAGTATGAAAATTTTGAATGCAACCAGCCTTAAAATGTACAGGAAAATTTCTTTTTTTGTAAAATAATTGTGATTTTTTTTAGGCATTTTGCACTATGTTAATCTTCCACAGGCAGAGGTAAGAACTGCATTTTTGATAGTATATTCCTCATAAGTTTCCTGTGATTGAGCTTCCAGTACTACCTTTGAATCTTTGCTATTTATTTGTTTTGTTTTGTTTCGTTTTGTTTTGATTTTTAAAATATTTTTAAATTTTATTATTAAAAAAATAAAGTTAAATAAATAAACTATTGCATGTAGAAAGACTTCTTATAGGCATCTCTCCTCCTCCAAGGAAAATGATTGCTCTGGGAGTATTACTTCATTCAGCTGAAAGGTAGAGCATGACTTAGAAACAAAGCCAGTGTCATCATGTAGCAGTTTTTCTTTACCAGAAGTCTAAAGAACTTGTCAGTCTGCAAGAATAAGCTTGTCTAAAACATTAATTTTAGTATTGTTACTATTTGTCAATAGAGTCTCTCCTTGGAAATTCTTAACCCCAGAATATCAAATAGCCACTTACAAAACACCTGCTATGCATTAAAATGGTCAAAATCTAATGCCTCTGTGATGTTATTCTAAAGCACAAACATTTGAAAAGTTGTAAGTAATTTCTAGGATTTTCTCTTTTTTGCATGTTATTGTGAGGGATTGTGGACTTAATGGATTGTTTCCATAGTGGCCCATAACCCTTGGAAAAACCTCTAAAACAGATCAATAATCTTACTGTTAAGATCCACACTACTCAGGTGAACCAACTAAAAGAAAAAGAAACTGAAATGATCAATTTTTTTTCTATAATTTCTAAAAGCAAACACTATTTTAGAAGTACTACAATTATTAATACATTCTTTGCTATATTTATTTTCTATATTTCCTTATGTCGTGTGCTTTTACTGTTATATTATCTGACCAGAATGGTGCTTTTGAGGTCTGATAGTTGCTAACCAAAGCCAGAAAATTATTTGTACTGTGGTACTACCTACAGATCTCACAAATGTTCCTGGTCCTGTAACCAAAATATGTAGCATGCATACAATTAAAATGCAATTAATTTCTTTCTCCAAAAGAAGTTAAAATGGACAGGAAACTTTGATTTTCATTATGAGCAAAGTGATATTAGTTGGCAAGCATTCTAATGTTATGTCTCCAAAAAACATTATTGCATTTCCAGAAGTTTCTTTATAGTTTGGTGTTGCAAAACCTGTAATTCTGAGAGAAATTAAAACCTTGTATTCAACCACTACTGTATCAAAAAATACCCATGTTTGAATTTTGTCTGAAATTTTAGATATAGCCTTCTTTATTTTGGAGAAAGAAAATATTCCTTGTTGAAGAGGAAAGATTGTACTTTATTAAATTTCTCTTTATGGAAGAGAGAATGTTTCTTAGCAAGAAATTAGTTTCTATTTTTATAAATTTATTTATTTATTTGTTTGTTTACTGTAATTTATTCCTCTACTTTAATGATATCTTTTTTTTTTCTTTATACTCCAGAAGTCCTATGTGAAGTTGATCAGATACAAAGCTACAAAACCAAGTAAGACTTCCAATCCTTTCAAGAATGTAAATTTTCCCATACTGTAATGGTTCTATGTTGATCTTTTAGAATTGTCTTATTTGAAAGTAATTCACTAGGGATATTTGGAACAATATTGTACAGAATTAAAGGATTTTGTGGCAAATACATAGGTGACCAGTATCCTTTTTGAGAAAAGCTTAGCATCTTTTCTAGTCTTCTGAAAAATATAACTTCTTGTGGTAAAACATATTATCAAGCACAGAATACAGAAGTATGGTTGCACTTTGTATGGAACACGTGATGTAGGCCAGCTGCATCATGTATGACCATGTACAAGAGAAAAATACTGTAAAAAAGCAGTATTTTAATTTTAATTAAGCAATACTAGCTTGGATGCTACTAAAATTCTGCTTTCTCTTTAGGGTCAGATACAGATTATTGTCAATCTGAGTAATGCTTACTGTTAACTCATGTTTAATTTCTCCTACTCATATCCCTTTGCTTCCTCAAATATTCTCTTGTTTGTCAGTGTTAAGGTTTGCTGTGTGACATTTTGCCCTTTCTTCCACTCTACAGGTGTGTCATGACATTATGGAAACAAAGACAGAACTGGCAGCTGAAACCTTTTTTACATTATACTCAGTGTGTTTCAGCAAACTTCTGATCAAAGCTTCTGAGTAAGGAAAGCAGTAGAAAAATTTACAAAAATAGTTCATTATATGGACTGATGAATGATGTATATCATCTCTTGGAGTGCAACTTCTAAATTACCCTGAATTCAGAAAATATGTTGTCTCCTATCAGCAGAAGGAAAAGGACGAAGCATGGTTGGTAGAGTATATCCTAAGTTTAGCATTAAGCACTCAGCTGACGGTGTCTGAGAATCCACTAACTTAGTTGTGGTGGGGGGTTTTGTTAAGCTGTTTAGGAGCTATGTTTCCCAATGGTTCATCCCTGCTTCCCCACACCAATAAATCAGGTACCGTCCAAAGGTATCTCCTCCCCTGTCCCTTGTCCATTTCTTCTAACCCTGCCCGTGCTCTGAAAGCTTCAGTCAGCTGTCCATCTTCCCTCTGACCCTGCCCTATGTTATAGAAAATTACCTGTCAGTCTAACCTAGGGCCAATCACCCAGCTGCTCCTCGCCCTCTATCCCCCAGTTTAAAAGTGGGTGCGCGGGCTTTGTTTGACCTCTTTTTTTTCATCCCCTCCTCTTGGGGAATAAAGATATCTGAGAAACCATAGGAAAAGGACCCTTCTCTGATCCTTGCTCCGAAACTTAGACACTGCAACACCTGCTGCCATAGAAGGACTTGTTCTGCATGATACCCGAGACTGCGGGCAGATCCAGGAACAGCCCCTGGCACGGCCGGGAATCAGAGCTAGCTGGGAAACTACTGGCCCGTGTCACTTAGTTACTGAGGGCTTTATCCAACATGTTTGCACATTGCATTCTTTGGGGTTTACACCCTCTTTATGTTCTGGATTAGTTTCCCTGAGTCATTGTTGGGCTGTCCTGAATAAAGACTCAGAAGCCAACTTGGTTTCGGTGTGGCTAGGCAATGCCATGTGTCTCCAAGCCAATAAGGACGGTGCTGGGGCATGGCTTTTTTGCAGGTAACTAAATTATATTCTTTTGTTTACTTACAGCTGAAATTAAATATTAAAATATGTCTTTAGAATTATGTTTGCTGCCCTACTAGAGTGGAAAGTGTACTGTGAATATAAAATATTAAATTTGTACTGTTCATTTGTGGTTGGGAAGTCAGAAGGGAAAAAAAAAAGTATAGTATTTAAGAAAATTTTCTGTTTTAAATACACATTTGCAAAGGAAGGAGATAGTAAAGCGACATTTACCTTTCCTTATAGAAAGAAGTATTATATAATAAATACTTTTTCTTCCTTGTTCTCATTGGAAATAAGTGTGAGACTGTATGGGATTTACAATTATTTAAATTAATCTATTTTTAATGTACAGACCTGAACATTGACATAGACATAACACAGGCATAGAGGAATAGATAACCTCCATAGATTTCCAAGATTCGCGTATCTGTCAAGGTAAGTTGATTTTAAATTCCCATTTCTCTGTAAACAAGATCAAATCAGGATTTTTTAAGGTACCTGAGTATTTTGAGGTGCAGAAAACTTTTTCAATCTTATATGTGAATAATAAATAAAATATTGTTTAATTTTGTCGTTGGACTATAGTCTTATAATTTAATTAAGTTAATAAATGATAATTCATCATTACAATAAGCAACACTGTTTTCAAAGTAGCTCTAGACCACTGTTAAGATACAGTAATTTTAACTTTATGTAATTGCCTCTCATAGAAACTGATATTTTCTTTAATTTCATATCATAATTTAATAATACACTATTTTTTAATATACCTACAGTTGGAACATTAATCTTACAGATTTTGAAATATCTAATTACTCCAGAGATGAGAATGACATAAAGGAAATATTGTAAAGAAATAAAATTCTGAACTCACTCTGAAAATGAAGTATATGTTAATTTATATTAAAATTTATTTTAAAAAGGGAAGATGATATTAATCACTAACACTGTAGTTTCACTTCTGCTTTTATATCAGGGTGATCAATGTTAGTAATTTCATTGTAAAACTCAAACTGAGAAATTTCCTGGTGTCAACGGAAGCCCACTTCTGGGAAGTGACCTGTATGGGAATATATAGTGGAGCTCAATTATTTGTGCTGCAATAAATTTCCTAAGCACCATCACTCCTAGAATGTTATTATCACTTAGGTACTGTGCACTTGCAGTATCATTGGAAAAACCCACCCACTTTAGAACACTGCCGTCCTTGGTTGGGAGTCTCATCTCTTGGTTTGATACACTGAATTTTGCAACTAAATGAGGAAAGATTTTAATGTGCAATTTGCAATGACATATTTTGTTTTCCTTTTATTGTAGTTTTCACAAGCTGTAATTAGTTCTGTCATTAATCAAATCTGAAATTAAAAAAAAAAAAAAGAGAGAAAGAGATTTTCCCAGTATTTTATGGAGCAGAATGGAGAGATTATGTTGTCCAGTTGGCTGGGTCTTGTGTCACTGGTTAAAGAAATGTAGGCTCAAGTTGAGACTGGTGTTATTCAGGATGTGGAGTAGGGATCAAAAAAGTTTCTTCTCTAAAGGACTATCACAGTCATTTACTAAGCAGAGTTGCTCCATTATTCCTCCTCTACCTTTTCCTTAATCCAAAATTGTTGAATTCAAAAAATCTGTCAGATAAATGTTATAACTAAAAAAAAGTTAAAAGTGAAACAGCTATAACTGTAAAAACAACTGGAGTTCAAAAAGAACTCAGGGTTAATTTTTCAATGACACTTCTATAGGTTCTGCAATATATTGGTTAACCATATATTATAAAGGTTTAACAATATTAAGCAGTCTACTCATTAACTTCTAATTATAAATTCAGGGTGGGTTTTTTATTGCTTTTAGAAATAATTACATCATTTGAGCAGTGCTGCCACCATTACCACTGGATAAATTATAAATAATCTTTACATTTGAACTCTTCTGTGAAGAACTTAATTGGTGAAATACTAAACTCTTGGCCCAATGTAAGATGTGTTGTCTTTCCGGGCATAATGAGATTTTAGGTCTAACATGGAAGTTTTTTGTTCAGCTGTTAAAGTCACTTGTTTCAGCTTAGATGTGTGTATTTCTTCTGTGTTTATCTATTTGAGTTTGACATTTGAATTAAATTTTTCATTCAAGCAGGTGGCAAGCCTTTACTTTCTGCCTTGCACTGTTTAGCAGGATAATTGCATGGTAATTGGTAGGAAACAATCTAGTGAACCTCTATGAAAATGTTGCATGTCTACAGGACTCATGTGTAGGTAGCTTAGAAATTACATTAAAAACTAATGATTTTATCTTCTATCATGATTTTTTCCTAAGAGAGTTAGAACCAAAGCTTTTGAAATTCTTAAGTTAATGTTTGCTTGAGATAAAATGTTCAGTAGAATACATTAACTTTCAGGCACAAAATGCTTTACTCAGGTTGAATGTTGGATTTTTGGACAGAAATATATTCTTTTCTGCATGGATAGGAAGGCATGGTATAAAGTTGGTCTTAGCAGGCAGACTATATCTGAAATATTTAGAATGAGTGCACAGACCAAAGCAGAAGAGTTACTTTTATGAAATGCTGTATCTACACTGTAGGCTTGCAGTGTAGGCTCACAATGCCTGTTGACTGATCATACTTAATTTAGGTTTTCTTGATTCTCTTTGATATGTAACTGGCACTTCCTACTATGTTGATTTAAAGTCTTCTTTTATACAATACAAGATATTTTACAATGTCTTAAGCTTGTGATTACTCAAAAAATGGCAGTATCCGACATAGCCAACAATCACTTCCAAAAACAAATGTACTGATTATTTGGTAAGCCATATAAATTGCAGGCTTTAGATAAGATGAATAGAGACTAGTGAAATACAGGGCTTTGCTGTTCTTTGTAGGGCTTTATCTTTCTACAAAGGATAATTGTGTCTAAAACTGCTCTGAATTTGGATCACATAGAGTAAAGAGTTTCCCCTGCTCTCTGCAGTCTACAAGTGTTTTAGAAAAGCAGTTGTTTTTAGAAGGAGTTGTTTCACCAAATGTCAGTACTACATGCTCCTCTTGGACTACTGTCTGCTGTCAGATGTTTATGTGCATACACCCTTCTGATGAGTTGGTTTTAAAGCAGCTTGAGTACATCACTCATTAGAAATGCAGTATGGTGTAGGAAAACATTTAGATCTAAAAGTATAAGAGCTTCCTCTGTTGTCAAAAAGAAGTAGCAGGGCTTGACAATTTCCCACACAATTCCTATAGGTAATCCACACTTCAAGACAAAAATCTAAAGAGATACTTTTCTTGTTGAAATAGATTGATTGTGTTTTACTTGCTGTTCAACAAGTCAGTGCTGGTTCTCAGTAGGACAGTAGCTGATTGGTAACCTGGCTCCACTGCTCTCCTCCTTTGAAGGACCTGCAGGCAGGAGAGAGAGGTGAGGGTTAGAGTATGGTTGCCCAAGAGGAGCAAAGGAGCTTTCGGGTATGGACAATTGAGAGGACAGAACTGATATTTATTTTCCATACCAGAGTTTATTTTTCTTTTGAAAGATATAAAAAAGAGAGCAAAAGTGGCTCCTGGCTATTGCCCTAGCATCTTTCTAAATCCCTAGGGAGAGAGTGCCATGATGAACAAAAATTTCAAAGGTGTAACAGATGTGAACTTTTGACTGAAAGGAGATCACTACATGGTATGTGACTGCTATTCGATGTGACTGAGGGTAGGGGTTGTCCTGTGTTGCCTTGCTACAGAAAAAGACACTTTTAGGTATGCTAGTAAGTTAAGGTCTGTCACACAGATAGATATTGATATGATCTCCTGAAGTATTAATGTACACATGGAAAGCTACTCTAATGAACTAATTTAATTTTCATCTTCAAAGTTGCAACGAAATATAGACAGGAATTCAAATCCATTGACTTTTTGGATCACTAATTCTACTTATTGAAGAATGTTTCACATGGATGGAGCTTCCATTCCTTATTTTGATGTAGATGAGACAATCTAAAAAAATATCATTTTTGGATCTCAATCCTTGAAGAAAGTTTTCTTAGCACAGTGCACACCTTTTTAAAAGATGATCAGTTCAATGACCCTGACAATTCAATTAAAAATGGTTGAGCACTTCTGCCATTTAGCTGGCAAGGGAAAGTGAGACTGATTTTAGGATTTTGGGAGACTTGGAATATATTAACCTTCTCTCTAAGAAGTTTGTGTGGTGTTGCCTTTATCACTACTTGCTTTTGTATAGTTTTCAGCACCTTACGTTAACACAGAAATGTTGAATTCATTGTTAAGTCATTGAAGTGAATTTACTTGGGTTTATGAAAACTAAGGAAAAACACAGGGTTTTTATATGAAAATCTGAGAATTTTGTTTACTACTCTGATATTTTTTTTCTATTCTTCCTCTATCAACAGATCATAAAAACAACTTATTTTTTCTTTTAAGGGGGTAAATTAAGAAAAAGAGAAACATTTCTTTGAGGAAGTTGCATGCAGTTGTGTATCAGGACCTGATCCTTTTTACCAGCTCTAGACAGCTAATTCCTCTTTTCAATGAAATGCCTACATTCACTCTTTTCATTCTTGGTACGTGATACTTGGTCTTTTTTTAATTTTTTTTTTAATTTTTATTGGTTGTTTTTTGTTTTGTTTGTTTTTGTTTTGGGTTTTTGTTTGTTTGCTTATTTGTTCTTTCCATTTAAATGTTCTCTGTATTGCTTAGTGCCTTGGTTTGGAAAGACAGGTGTCTGCCCAGGAAAGCCAGAGCTTCCCTTGGAATGGAGAATGTAAAATCCCTCCCTCCCAATTATTATAATTTCGAAATTAAGAGGCTTTTAGGAAAAGATATGGGAAAAGGAATAACAGTTCTTTACTAGGAATATTAAAAACAAAAATGTAGTGGTACAAAAAAGCAAACAAACGAAAAACAAAACACTGACAAAGTCAGAATACCACCTGATACCCTGTTGGTCAGGATGTTGGTAGCAGTCCAGTTAAGTCCTCCTAGAGTGACAGATGTGGTTCTGTTGGAACAGAGATGATCCTGTAGAAGGCTATAGTTTGCCTCTGAAGATCCAGTGGTGGCAAGATGGGTATGGTGTTCTTCTGGGAAGCCAGTGGAAACAGGTTGTCCTGGTGTTCTGAATCTCAGAAAACTGAATTTATCGAGGTAGGGATGCTTGGCTCCTCCCACTGGGTGGAGCATCTAACAATGGGATGATGTAATTTTATCAGTCATGTACTGAGCCTTAATGGCCCATCAACAGAAGATATCCCCTGGAGGGAGGATGGGTCTCAGAAGAGATAAAGAAAAACATCTCCTCAAGCAATTTCAACAGATGGCAATAGAATACACACTTTTGGTTACATCTTGCATTGCAACCCAAGACACT